>OZ007597.1:281847679-282048679 GCA_963931845.1 Maratus michaelseni
AACTATTAAAACATTTGAAATACTGTATTCGTAAAATGAAATTTCAGCTTAAACACTCGACAATTACTTTTAGTTATGCATTATTAATTATTTACTTGGCCTTTACTTTTAATATTTCAACTTACAGTTGAATGTAACTATTAAAACATTTGAAATACTGTATTCGTAAAATGAAATTTCAGCTTAAACACTCGACAATTACTTTTACTTATGCATTATTAATTATTTACTTGGCCTTTACTTTTAATATTTCAAACTTACAGCTGAATGTAACTATTAAAACATTTGAAATACTGTATTCGTAAAATGAAATTTCAGCTTAAACACTCGACAATTACTTTGTTATGCATTATTAATTATTTACTTGGCCTTTACTTTTAATATTTCAAACTTACAGCTGAATGTAATTATTAAAACATTTGAAATACTGTATTCATAAAATGAAATTTCAGCTTAAACACTCGACAATTACTTTTAGGTTAAATTCAGGTTTTCTGAGTGACGATCACAGTATTTTTACCAAATAATTAAAAGTACTACATGCATGCATCTATCTATCTATATTTAGAAATTGTGCAGGTTTCTGGTCACTGTTTTGTTTACATATTTTAAACAAAAATTTCAATTTAATAATGCACTGAAAATTATAATGAATGCTTACAATTAAACACAAGAACACAAAACAAAAAAATTCACAAAAACACATTATTTCCCCGATATTTTCCCACAACTAATCAATAAATTTCATGATATTTTATTGCGATTTTAAACCATGAACTTTAGTACTTTTCTGTTATATGGACACTATGCCAAAATGTATGTATGTATGTTTGGCGACAATGGTGTACGTATAACGGAAAAGTGCCTGAATTATTATTTTTATATATATATGTAAAATATAAACATAATTGGCGACACAGCAAGTTTTCTGGATTTCTCCCTGGCTCTCTAACCACATTGTTAACAAAACAAAAAATTCACGAAAAACACATTATTTCCCCGATATTTTCCCACAACTAATCAATAAATTTCATGATATTTTATTGTGATTTTAAACCATGAACTTTAGTACTTTTCTGTTATACGGACACTATGCCAAAATGTATGTATGTATGTATGTTTGGCGACAATGGTGTCCGTATAACGGAAAAGTGCCTGAATTATTATTTTTATATATATACTGAATTTTGCACTTGCGACTTAATTGTAAATTTCATTGTTTACATTGGAAACGATTTGTGGATTTTAAGAATTTGCGGAACTTCGTGTCGCCAAATTACTAAATCTCTCTCTCTCACTCTCCAAAAAAAAAGGGTTAGTTTAAAAAAATTCAAAGTAGCAAAATACATACAACACAAAAAGAAAATAAATACGGTAAAATGAAAAAATTACTTTAGTAATAGAAATCCATAAATTTTCAACAACGACATCAAACGAACGTATCTCATCTTTCGTTTGTGATAAGGAACGCTCCTTTGGCCCCCTCCACTCATTGGCTGAATTGTAAAGGGCAAAATAGGGGGACAAAATGATTACAGCATTTCTGAGAAAAGAAAAAATCAGAAAAGTTTCTGAAAAGTTTCAGCACAGGGAGAGAGGGTAAATGCTCTCTCGGCAATAATTATTTTTGTTGCAAGTTGGGTTAACTGTCTTTATGGTTCGAGTCGATTTCAGACTGAGTGTAGATTTCTGCAAGTTGGATTTGGGTTAACCCGATTTTTCAAAAGTTAGTTCAAGTTCAGTATATTATTTCAGATTAAAACTATATCTGTCATGGCTTGAATTTCAGGGCGGGATTCGCGCCGAAAATTTTGAAATCCCGCCCAAAAAAAGACAATGAGTAAGAGCCTCCCGCCCAAAAAATTTCAGCATTTTTGGAGAAATTTGCATTATTTAATTTACCTGCAACCGAACGATAAATTTCGTGATTTTTTTCCCCCGCAACCGATTGACGGACTTTGTGTTTTTTCCGCGACTGATCGACGAACTTTGTGGTTTTTTCCATGACAGATCAACCAACTTTGAGTTTTTTCTGCGACAGATCGACGAACATTGCGTTTTTTAAGTGACTGATCGACGAACCTTGCGTTTTTTGGGGACATATCGACGAACTTTGTGTTTATTCCGCAATCTATCGACGAAATTTTTCTTTTTTCCCTGACTGATCGACAAACTTTGCATTTATTCCGCAATCGATCGACGAAATTTGCTTTTTTCCGCAACTGATCGACGAACTTTGCGTTTTTTCCGCGACAGATCAACGAACGTTGCATTTTTTTCTGCGACTGATCAACGAACTTTGTGTTTTTTCTGCGACAGATAGACGAACATTGCGTTTTTTAAGCGACTGATCGACAAACCTTGCGTTTTTTGGGGACAGATCGACGAACTTTGTGTTTATTCTGCAATCGATCGACGAAATTTGCTTTTTTCCCCCGACTGATCGACGAACTTTGCGTTTTTTATGACAGATCGACGAACTTAGCGTTTTTTCCGCGACAGATCGATGAACTTTGTGTCTTTTCCACGATCGATCGGTGAATCTCAATCAAGTAAAATCTAAAGTCAAAAATTTATTTAACAACCTAATTGTTAAGGGTCCCTAACACATTTAATGGAACTTGAAAAATACACTGCATATATAAAACTTAACTTTCTTCCCTTTTTTATAATAAAATTAAACATTTTACATAATCATTCTCAGTTGACTTAATTTTTTCAATGGTATTTTGTCATGTCTGCATTAATGTAATTCTTTAAATAGCACGTAAAATAATAGTGGGGTTTAAAGATTTTTTTTCTCCCTCCCAAACATTACAACTCCCCTCCATTTAAAAATGTTGGTAGGGAGACTCCCCTCCTTGGAAAAATTGAATTTCAAGCCCTGCCTATAATATGTTTGTGTGTATTGAGGTTTGTATAGATGTTTGTGTGTATTGAGGTTTGTATAGATGTTTGTGTGTGTGCTGTTTTTAATAAAGACAGTTTCATTTTTCACACGAACCTTTAAAAAAATTCACATTCTTTGTGCAATCCTTTAACAAAATTTGCATTTTTTTCGTGATTCTTTAATGAAATTCGCATTTTTTTCTGTATCTTTTTTTTGTCGAGATTCTCAATTTTTTCAGCTTTCCTATGACGTAATTTGTGTTTTTTTCAGCGATAATTTGACGAAATTTGTGTTTTTTCTGCGATTTTTTTTTTCACGAAATTTGCGTTATTTTCCATGATTCTTTTATGAAATTTGCGTTTTTCTGTGATCCTTAGACGAATTTTTCTTTTTTCGCAATGCTTTGATAATAATCACATTTTCTCTGCTGCCTTTTGATAAGATTCATAAATTTTCAGCAATCCTTCGATGAAATTCGCGTTTTTTCAGCAATCTTTGAAGAAATTCGCATTTTTCTCTCGATACTTTAACGAAATGTGCGTTTTCCAGCGATTTTTTGATAAAATACGTTTTATTCCGCAATTTTTAGACGAAATTTGGCAAGAAAGCGCTATCTTTTGGTGAAATTTCCTGTTTTGCGATTCTTTGACAAAATTTGCTCATCTTTTGCGTAAATCGCGTTTTTCTGTGGCCTTTTAACAAAATTCACGTTTTACATGATCCTTTGATGAAATTAGTGTTTTTCCCGTGATCATTTGACGAAATCTAGGATTTTTTTCCCGCGAAGATTGATTATTTGTTTTTAGTCTGCAGGTGCCCTAAAAAGTTTGTGATGCCTGTCGCTGCATTGCACGCATTCTGCCACGGTGTATCAAACAAACAAAATTCATCCTAAAGAATTATTGTTTCGTTTCTGGAAATGAACAACCGTCAACTCATTAGATGAATTATAAAGGGTGAAATGTGTAGGCACTGAGTATCATCTATACTATTAATGTCGGTAAACGTCTGTCTGTGTGTGTGTTGTTGAGTCTGGCATCTGTAAGCACAAAACTCTGCATGCAGACGACGGACATAAGTGCTTTTGGTATAAAAAAATTCGGAAGGGGAGTTTTTAAAAATTCACAACATTTTGCGGGAGAAGAGGGGTGCGAACGAATTTAAAAAATGAGTCCACATCAATAATTATGGCAGCGGGGGTAGTATGTTTTGCCCACACGGGGTGGAGACTTTTCTTTGCTGACACCACTCATATGATATATCGTTCGAAAGGCCTGCGACTGCCTTTTCATGTTATGCATCTGTGTGGTCCATCCCCCCCCCTTCTCCGCCAATTGGGGCGCTTTTCTAAATTTTGCACATATCACTCATGTTATGTATCGTTAAAAAGGTCTGTGACCGCTTAATCATATTATGCATCTCCGGTGTCCATCCCCCCACTTTGCCCCCCCCAAGGGGGTACTTTTGTAAATTTTGCACAAACCCTTCATGTTAGGTATTGTTGGAAAGGTTTTTGACTGCTTATTCATGTTATGCATCTCTGGGGTCCATCCCGCCACTTCCACCCCCCCTTAAGGGGGCACTTTTCTAAATTTTGTTGACACCCCTCATGTCATATATTGTTGGAAAGATCTGTGACCGCTTAATCATATGCATCTCCAATGTCCATCTCCCCAATTTGCCCCCCCCCAAGGGGGCAATTTTCTAAATTTTGTTGACACCCCTCATGTCATATATTGTTGGAAAGGTCTGTGACCGCTTAATGATATTATGCATCTCCAATGTCCATCTCCCCACTTTGCCCCCCCCTCCCCCAAGGGGGTACTTTTCTAAATTTTGCAGACAACCCTCATGTCATATATCGTTGGAAAGGTCTGTGACTGCTTAATCATATGCATATCTCCAATGTCCATCTCCCCACTTTGCCCCTCCCCCGAGGGGGTACTTTTCTAAATTTTGCAAACAACCCTCATGTCATATATTGTTGGAAAGGTCTGTGACCGCTTAATCATATTATGCATCTTTAATGTCCATCTCCCCAATTGTCCCCCCCAAGGGGTCAATTTTCTAAATTTTGTTGACAGCCCTTGTGTCATATATTGTTGGAAAGGTCTGTGACCGCTTAATCATATTATGCATCTCCAATGTCCATCTCCCCACTTTGCCCCCCCCTCCCCCAAGGGGGTACTTTTCTAAATTTTGCAGACAACCCTCATGTCATATATCGTTGGAAAGGTCTGTGACTACTTAATCATATGCATATCTCCAATGTCCATTTCTCCACTTTGCCCCCCCCTCTCCCAAGGGGGTACTTTTCTAAATTTTGCAGACAACCCTCATGTCATATATCGTTGGAAAGGTCTGTGACTGCTTAATCATATGCATATCTCTGATGTCCATCTCCCCACTTTGCCCCCCCTCCCCCCAAAGAGGTACTTTTCTAAATTTTGCACACAACTGTCATGTTATATATCGTTGGAAAGGTCTGTGACCACTTAATCATATTATGCATGTTCCGTGTCCATCCCCTACTTTACCCCCCCCCCCCAAGGGCGTTTTTTTTTTAATTTTGCACACACCCCTCATGTTACATATCGTTTGAAAGGTCTTTGACTGCTTATTCATGTTATGCATCTCCTTGGTCCATCCCGCCATTTCCTCCTCCCCAAGGGGGCACTTACCATTTACTTGCACAACAGCGCAAAATGTGTCAGATGAAAGAAATTCCGCGAATACATGTGCCAGTGAAACTTAGCCAATTGCTCTTCTTCAACCTAGCTTTAATTCAAAGTGGGTTTTTTATTTATTTGAATTATTCTGCAAAAGTTTCAAACATTTTAAAGCAGCTATGAATTTTATTTTTATGGTACTATCAAGTTTTTTGCCGTCAAATTTTGACGGGTTCCATCTAGTATTTAAAACGTGAAAATGTCCCTATCCTTTAACAATGGAAAAAATTATAGTGACAAATTTTCCCTCGCTTTCAAGAATGAAGAAAACTTAAAATATGAAATTTTTCCGGCAACAATGGAAAATTTGTCTTAACTCATCATTTTTCAATTGTTATTATGAAAAATTTATTTATAATTATATTAGAAGTTATCTATAATGACAACATTCCGGAACTTCCAACAATGGAAAAAATTCCATTGACAAATATTGATACAGTTTCAACAATTGACTATATTTAAAACGTGAAAATGTTCCCATTATTTAACAATGGAAAAAAATTATAGTGACAAATTTTCCTACGTTTTCATCAATGAAGAAATCTTAAAATATGAAACTTTTCCGGCAACAATGAAAAATTCGTCTTTAAGTCATCATTTTTCAACAGTTATTATGAAAAATGTATTTATAATTATATTAGAAGTTATCTATAATGACAACTTTCCCGCACTTCCAACAATGGAGAAAATTCCATTGACCAATTTTGATACCGTTTCAAGAATGGACAATATTTAAAACGTGAAAATGTCACTATCCTTTAACAATGGAAAAAACTATAGTGACAAATTTTCCAAATCTTTCGACAATGAACAAATCTCAAAATAAGAAATTTTTCTGGCAACAATGAAAAATTCGTCTTTAAGTCATCATTTTTCAACAGTTATTATGAAAAATGTATTTATAATTATATTAGAAGTTATCTATAATGTCAACTTTCCCGCACTTCCAACAACGGAAAAAATTCCATTGACAAATAATGATACCGTTTCAACAATTGACAATATTTAAAACGTGAAAATGTCCCTATCCTTTAACAATGGAAAAAATTATAGTGGCAAATTTTCCCTCGCTTTCAACAATGAAGAAAACTTAAAATAAGAAAATTATCCCGCAACAATGTACAATTATATTTTGAGTCATCCCTTTTCAATTGTTTTTATGAAAAATTTATTTATAATTATATTAGAAGTTTTTTATAATGACAAATTTCCCACACTTCCAACAATGGAAAAAATTCCATTGACAAATATTGATGCCGTTTCAACAATGGACAACATTTAAAACGTGAAAATGTCACTATTCTTTAAAAAATGAAAAAAATATAGTGACAAGTTTTCCCACTCTTTCAACAATTAACAAATTTAAAATAAGAAATTTTAACGGCAACAATGAAAAATTCGTGTTAAGTCATCATTTTCCAATTGTTTTTCTGAAAAATTTATTTATAATTATATTAGAAATTGTCTATAATGACAACATTCCGGCACTTCCAGCAATGGAAAAAATTCCATTGACAAATATTGATACCGTTTCAATAATGGACAATATTTAAAACGTAAAAGTGTCCCTATCCTTTAACAATGGAAAAAATTATAATGACAAAATTTCCCACTCTTTCAACAATGAAGAAATCTTAAAATATGAAATTTTTCAGGCAACAATGGAAAATTCGTCTTAAGTCATCATTTTTCAATTGTTATTAAGAAAAATTTATTTATAATTATATTAGAAGTTATCTATAATGACAACATTCCGGCACTTCCAGCAATGGAAAAAATTCCATTGACAAATATTGATATAGTTTCAACAATTGACTATATTTAAAACGTGAAAATGTCACTATCCTTTAACAATGGAAAAAATTATGGTGACAAATTTTCCCACGCTTTCAACAATGAAGAAAATTCAACATAAGAAATTTTTCCCGCAACAATGAACAATTCTATTTTGAGTCATCTTTTTTCAATTGTTATTATGAAAAATTTATTTATAATTATATTAGAAAATATCTTTAATGACAACTTTCCCGCACTTCCAACAATGGAAAAAATTCCATTGCAAATATTGATACCGTTTCAACAATGAACAATATTTAAAACGTAAAAATGTCCCTATCCTTTAACAATGGAAAAAATTATAGTGACAAATTATCCCACGCTTTCAACAATGAAGAAATCTTAAATATGAAATTTTTCCGGCAACAACGGAAAATTCGTCTTTAAGTCGTCATTTTCCAATTGTTATTATGAAAAATTTATTTATAATTATATTAGAAGTTATCTATAATGACAACTTTCCCGCACTTCCAACAATGGAAAAAATTCCATTGACCAATTTTGATATCGTTTCAAGAATGGACAATATTTAAAACGTGAAAATGTAACTATCCTTTAACAATGGAAAAAACTATAGTGACAAATTTTCCAAATCTTTCAACAATGAACAAATCTCAAAATAAGAAATTTTTCTGGCAACAATGAAAAATTCGTCTTTAAGTCATCATTTTTCAACTGTTATTATGAAAAATGTATTTATAATTATATTAGAAGTTATTTATAATGACATCATTCCGGAACTTCCAACAATGGAAAAAATTCCATTGACAAATA
This sequence comes from Maratus michaelseni, assembly GCA_963931845.1. NCBI lineage: Eukaryota > Metazoa > Arthropoda > Arachnida > Araneae > Salticidae > Maratus > Maratus michaelseni. Next base: position 281,855,909 of record OZ007597.1, read on the forward strand.
TTGATACCGTTTCAACAATGGACAACATTTAAAGCCTGAAAATTTCACTATCCTTTAACAAAGGAAGTATTATAGTGACAAATTTTCCCACACTTTCAACAATGAACAAATCTCAAAATAAGAAATTTTTCTGGCAACAATAAAAACTTCGTCTTAAGTCATCATTTTTCAATTGTTATTATGAAAAATTTATTTATAATTATATTAGAAGTTTTTTCTAATGACAACTTTCCTGCACTTCCAACAATGGGAAAAATTCCATTGACAAATATTGATACCGTTTCAACAATGAACAATATTTAAAACGTAAAAATGTCCCTATCCTTTAACAATGGAAAAAACTATAGTGACAAATTTTCCCACGCTTTCAACAATGAAGAAAATTCAACATAAGAAATTTTTCCCGCAACAATGAACAATTCTATTTTGAGTCATCTTTTTTCGATTGTTATTATGAAAAATTTATTTATAATTATATTAGAAATTGTCTATAATGAACACTTTCTTGCATTTTCAACAACGGAAAAAATTCCATTGACCAATTTTGATTCCATTTCAACAATGGACAATATTTAAAACGTGAAAATGTCACTATCCTTTAACAATGGAAAAAATTATGGTGACAAATTTTCTCACGCTTTCAACAATGAAGAAAATTCAACATAAGAAATTTTTCCCGCAACAATGAACAATTCTATTTTGAGTCATCTTTTTTCAATTGTTATTATGAAAAATTTATTTATAATTATATTAGAAAATATCTTTAATGACAACTTTCCCGCACTTCCAACAATGGAAAAAATTCCATTGCAAATATTGATACCGTTTCAACAATGAACAATATTTAAAACGTAAAAATGCCCCTATCCTTTAACAATGGAAAAAATTATAGTGACAAATTATCCCACGCTTTCAACAATGAAGAAATCTTAAATATGAAATTTTTCCGGCAACAACGGAAAATTCGTCTTTAAGTTGTCATTTTCCAATTGTTATTATGAAAAATTTATTTATAATTATATTAGAAGTTATCTATAATGACAACTTTCCCGCACTTCCAACAATGGAAAAAATTCCATTGACCAATTTTGATACCGTTTCAAGAATGGACAATATTTAAAACGTGAAAATGTCACTATCCTTTAACAATGGAAAAACTATAGTGACAAATTTTCCAAAGCTTTCAACAGTGAACAAATTTAAAATAAGAAATTTTAACGGCAACAATGAAAAATTCGTCTTTAAATCATCATTTTTCAATTGTTTTTATGAAAAATTTATTTATAATTAATTATATTAGAAATTGTCTATAATGAACATTTTCCTGCATTTTCAACAACGTAAAAAATTCCATTGACAAATATTGATACCGTTTCAATAATGGACAATATTTAAAACGTAAAAGTGTCCCTATCCTTTAACAATGGAAAAAATTATAATGACAAAATTTCCCACTCTTTCAACAATGAAGAAATCTTAAAATATGAATTTTTTCTCGCAACAATGGAAAATTCGTCTTAAGTCATCATTTTTCAATTGTTATTAAGAAAAATTTATGTATAATTATATTAGAAGTTATCTATAATGACAACATTGTGGCACTTCCAACAATGGAAAAAATTCCATTGACAAATATTGATATAGTTTCAACAATTGACTAAATTTAAAACGTGAAAATGTCACTATCCTTTAACAATGGAAAAAATTATAGTGACAAATTTTCCCACGCTTTCAACAATGAAGAAAATTCAACATAAGAAATTTTTCCCGCAACAATGAACAATTCTATTTTGAGTCATCTTTTTTCAATTGTTATTATGAAAAATTTATTTATAATTATATTAGAAATTATCTATAATGACAACTTTCCCGCACTTCCAACAATGGAAAAAATTCCATTGCAAATATTGATATCGTTTCAACAATGAACAATATTTAAAACGTAAAAATGTCACTATCCTTTAACAATGGAAAAAATTATAGTGACAAATTTTCTAAATCTTTCAACAATGAACAAATCTTAAAATAAGAAATTTTAACGACAACATTGAAAAATTTGTCTTTAATTCATCATTTTTCAATTGTTATTATGAAAAATTTATTTATAATTATATTAGAAATAATCTATAATGACAACTTTCCCGCACTTCCAACAATGGAAAAAATTCCATTGCAAATATTGATACCGTTTAAACAATGAACAATATTTAAAACGTAAAAATGTCCCTATCCTTTAACAATGGAAAAAATTATAGTGACAAATTTTCCAAATCTTTCAACAATGAACAAATCTTAAAATAAGAAACTTTAACGACAACATTGAAAAATTTGTCTTAAGTCATCATTTTTCAATTGTTATTATGAAAAATTTATTTATAATTATATTAGAAGTTATCTATAATGACAACATTCCGGAACTTCCAACAATGGAAAAAATTCCATTGACAAATATTGATACCTTTTCAACAATGGACAACATTTAAAGCCTGAAAATTTCACTATCCTTTAACAAAGGAAAAATTATAGTGACAAATTTTGCCACACTTTCAACAATAAACAAATCTCAAAATAAGAAATTTTTCTGTCAACAATGAAAAATTCGTCTTTAAGTCACCATTTTTCAATTGTTATTATGAAAAATTTATTTATAATTATATTAGAAATTGTCTATAATGAACACTTTCCTGCATTTTGTACAACGGAAAAAATTCCATTGACAAATATTGATACCGTTTCAATAATGGACAATATTTAAAACGTGAAAATGTCCCTATCCTTTAACAATGGAAAAAATTATAGTGACAAATTTTCCCTCGCTTTCAACAATGAAGAAAACTTTAAATAAGAAAATTATCCCGCAACAATGTACAATTATATTTTGAGTCATCCCTTTTCAATTGTTTTTATGAAAAATTTATTTATAGTTATATTAAAAGTTTTTTATAATGACAAATTTCCCACACTTCCAACAATGGAAAAAATTCCATTGACAAATATTCATGCCGTTTCAACAATGGACAACATTTAAAACGTGAAAATGTCACTATTCTTTAAAAAATGAAAAAAATATAGTGACAAGTTTTCCCACACTTTCAACAATTAACAAATTTAAAATAAGAAATTTTAACGGCAACAATGAAAAATTCGTCTTTAAATCATCTTTTTTCAATTGTTATTATGAAAAATTTATTTATAATTATATTGGAAATTGTCTATAATGAACACTTTCCTGCATTTTGTACAACGGAAAAAATTCCATTGACAAATATTGATACCGTTTCAATAATGGACAATATTTAAAACGTAAAAGTGTCCCTATCCTTTAACAATGGAAAAAATTATAATGACAAAATTTCCCACTCTTTCAACAATGAAGAAATCTTAAAATATGAAATTTTTCTGGCAACAATGGAAAATTCGTCTTTAAGTCATCATTTTTCAATTGTTATTATGAAAAATTTATTTATAATTATATTAGAAATTGTCTATAATGAACACTTTCCTGCATTTTGTACAACGGAAAAAATTCCATTGACAAATATTGATACCGTTTCAATAATGGACAATATTTAAAACGTGAAAATGTCCCTATCCTTTAACAATGGAAAAAATTATAGTGACAAATTTTCCCTCGCTTTCAACAATGAAGAAAACTTAAAATAAGAAAATTATCCCGCAACAATGTACAATTATATTTTGAGTCATCCCTTTTCAATTGTTTTTATGAAAAATTTATTTATAGTTATATTAGAAGTTTTTTATAATGACAAATTTCCCACACTTCCAACAATGGAAAAAATTCCATTGACAAATATTCATGCCGTTTCAACAATGGACAACATTTAAATGTCACTATTCTTTAAAAAATGAAAAAAATATAGTGACAAGTTTTCCCACACTTTCAACAATTAACAAATTTAAAATAAGAAATTTTAACGGCAACAATGAAAAATTCGTCTTTAAATCATCATTTTTCAATATTTATTATGAAAAATTTATTTATAATTATATTGGAAATTGTCTATAATGAACACTTTCCTGCATTTTGTACAACGGAAAAAATTCCATTGACAAATATTGATACCGTTTCAATAATGGACAATATTTAAAACGTAAAAGTGTCCCTATCCATTAACAATGGAAAAAATTATAATGACAAAATTTCGCACTCTTTCAACAATGAAGAAATCTTAAAATATGAAATTTTTCTGGCAACAATGGAAAATTCGTCTTAAGTCATCATTTTTCAATTGTTACTAAGAAAAATTTATCTATAATTATATTAGATGTTATCTATAATGACAACATTCCGGCACTTCCAACAATGGAAAAAATTTCATTGACAAATATTGATATAGTTTCAACAATTGACTATATTTAAAGCGTAAAAATGTCACTATCCTTTAACAATGGAAAAAATTATAGTGACAAATTTTCCCACGCTTTCAACAATGAAGAAAACTCAAAATAAGAAATTTTTCCCGCAACAATGAAAAATTATATTTTGAGTCATCTTTTTTCGATTGTTATTATGAAAAATTTATTTATAATTATATTAGAAATTATCTATAATGACAACTTTCTGGCACTTCCAATAATGGAAAAAATTCCTTTGACCAATTTTGATTCCGTTTCAACAATGGACAATATTTAAAACGTGAAAATGTCACTATCCTTTAACAATGGAAAAAATTATGGTGACAAATTATCCCACGCTTTCAACAATGAAGAAATCTTAAATATGAAATTTTTCTGGCAACAATGAAAAATTCGTCTTTAAGTCATCATTTTTCAACTGTTATTATGAAAAATGTATTTATAATTATATTAGAAGTTATTTATAATGACATCATTCCGGAACTTCCAACAATGGAAAAAAATCCATTGACAAATATTGAGACCGTTTCAACAATGGACAACATTTAAAGCCTGAAAATTTCACTATCCTTTAACAAAGGAAATATTATAGTGACAAATTTTCCCACACTTTAAACAATGAACAAATCTCAAAATAAGAAATTTTTCTGGCAACAATGAAAAATTCGTCTTTAAGTCATCATTTTTCAACTGTTATTATGAAAAATGTATTTATAATTATATTAGAAGTTATTTATAATGACATCATTCCGGAACTTCCAACAATGGAAAAAATTCCATTGACAAATATTGATACCGTTTCAACAATGGACAACATTTAAAGCCTGAAAATTTCACTATCCTTTAACAAAGGAAATATTATAGTGACAAATTTTCCCACACTTTCAACAATGAACAAATCTCAAAATAAGAAATTTTTCTGGCAACAATAAAAACTTCGTCTTAAGTCATCATTTTTCAATTGTTATTATGAAAAATTTATTTATAATTATATTAGAAGTTTTTTCTAATGACAACTTTCCTGCACTACCAACAATGGGAAAAATTCCATTGACAAATATTGATACCGTTTCAACAATGAACAATATTTAAAACGTAAAAATGTCCCTATCCTTTAACAATGGAAAAAACTATAGTGACAAATTATCCCACGCTTTCAACAATGAAGAAATCTTAAATATGAAATTTTTCCGGCAACAACGGAAAATTCGTCTTTAAGTCGTCATTTTCCAATTGTTACTATGAAAAATTTATTTATAATTATATTAGAAGTTATCTATAATGACAAATTTCCCGCACTTCCAACAATGGAAAAAATTCCATTGACAAATATTGATACCGTTTCAACAATGGACGACATTTAAAACGCAAAAATGTCACTATTCTTTAAAAAATGGAAAAAACTATAGTGACAAATTTTCCCACACTTTAACAATGAACAAATCTCAAAATAAGAAATTTTTCTGGCAACAATGAAAAATTCGTCTTTAAGTCATCATTTTTCAACTGTTATTATGAAAAATGTATTTATAATTATATTAGAAGTTATCTATAATGTCAACTTTCCCGCACTTCCAACAATGGAAAAAATTCCATTGACAAATAATGATACCGTTTCAACAATTGACAATATTTAAAACGTGAAAATGTCCCTATCCTTTAACAATGGAAAAAATTATAGTGACAAATTTTCCCTCGTTTTCAACAATGAAGAAAACTTAAAATAAGAAAATTATCCTGCAACAATGTACAATTATATTTTGAGTCATCCCTTTTCAATTGTTTTTTTGAAAAATTTATTTATAATTATATTAGAAGTTTTTTATAATGACAAATTTCCCACACTTCTAACAATGGAAAAAATTCCATTGACAAATATTGATGCCGTTTCAACAATGGACAACATTTAAAACGTGAAAATGTCACTATTCTTTAAAAAATGAAAAAAATATAGTGACAAGTTTTCCCACACTTTCAACAATTAACAAATTTAAAATAAGAAATTTTAACGGCAACAATGAAAAATTCGTCTTTAAATCATCATTTTTCAATTGTTATTATGAAAAATTTTTTTATAATTATATTAGAAATTGTCTATAATGAACACTTTCCTGCATTTTCAACAACGAAAAAAATTCCATTGACAAATATTGATACCGTTTCAATAATGGACAATATTTAAAACGTAAAAGTGTCCCTAACCTTTAACAATGGAAAAAATTATAATGACAAAATTTCCCACTCTTTCAACAATGAAGAAATCTTAAAATATGAAATTTTTCTGGCAACAATGGAAAATTCGTCTTAAGTCATCATTTTACAATTGTTATTAAGAAAAATTTATTTATAATTATATTAGAAGTTATCTATAATGACAACATTCCGGCACTTCCAACAATGGAAAAAATTCCATTCACAAATATTGATATAGTTTCAACAATTGACTATATTTAAAACGTGAAAATGTCACTATCCTTTAACAATGGAAAAAATTATAGTGACAATTTTTCCCACGCTTTCAACAATGAAGAAAGCTCAAAATAAGAAATTTTTCCCGCAACAATGAACAATTATATTTTGAGTCATCTTTCTTCGATTGTTATTATGAAAAATTTATTTATAATTATATTAGAAATTATCTATAATGACAACTTTCTGGCACTTCCAATAATGGAAAAAATTCCTTTGACCAATTTTGATACCATTTCAACAATGGACAATATTTAAAACGTGAAAATATCACTATCCTTTAACAATGGAAAAAATTATGGTGACAAATTTTCCCACGCTTTCAACAATGAAGAAAATTCAACATAAGAAATTTTTCCCGCAACAATGAACAATTCTATTTTGAGTCATCTTTTTTCAATTGCTATTATGAAAAATTTATTTATAATTATATTAGAAGTTATCTATAATGACAACATTCCGGAATTTCCAACAATGGAAAAAATTCCATTGACAAATATTGATACAGTTTCAACAATTGACTATATTTAAAACGTGAAAATGTTCCCATTCTTTAACAATGGAAAAAAATTATAGTGAAAAATTTTCCGACGTTTTCAACAATGAAGAAAACTTAAAATAAGAAAATTATCCCGCAACAATGTACAATTATATTTTGAGTCATCCCTTTTCAATTGTTATTATGAAAAATTTATTTATAATTATATTAGAAAATATCTTTAATGACAACTTTCCCGCACTTCCAACAATGGAAAAAATTCCATTGCAAATATTGATACCGTTTCAACAATGAACAATATTTAAAACGTAAAAATGTCCCTATCCTTTAACAATGGAAAAAATTATAGTGACAAATTATCCCACGCTTTCAACAATGAAGAAATCTTAAATATGAAATTTTTCCGGCAACAACGGGAAATTCGTCTTTAAGTCGTCATTTTCCAATTGTTATTATGAAAAATTTATTTATAATTATATTAGAAGTTATCTATAATGACAACTTTCCCGCACTTCCAACAATGGAAAAAATTCCATTGACCAATTTTGATACCGTTTCAAGAATGGACAATATTTAAAACGTGAAAATGTCACTATCCTTTAACAATGGAAAAACTATAGTGACAAATTTTCCAAAGCTTTCAACAATGAACAAATTTAAAATAAGAAATTTTAACGGCAACAATGAAAAATTTGTCTTTAAATCATCATTTTTCAATTGTTATTATGAAAAATTTATTTATAATTATATTAGAAGTTTTTTCTAATGACAACTTTCCTGCACTTCCAACAATGGGAAAAATTCCATTGACAAATATTGATACCGTTTCAACAATGGACGACATTTAAAACGTGAAAATGTCACTATTCTTTAAAAAATGAAAAAAAAATATAGTGACAAGTTTTCCCACACTGTCAACAATTAACAAATCTTAAAATAAGAAATTTTAACGGCAACAATGAAAAATTCGTCATTAAGTCATCATTTTTCAATTGTTTTTATGAAAAATTTATTTATAATTATATTAGAAGTTTTTTATAATGACAAATTTCCCACATTTCCAACAATGGAAAAATTTCCATTGACAAATATTGATGCCGTTTCAACAATGGACAACATTTAAAACGTGAAAATGTCACTATTCTTTAAAAAATGAAAAAAATATAGTGACAAGTTTTCCCACACTTTCAACAATTAACAAATTTAAAATAAGAAATTTTAACGGCAACAATGAAAAATTCGTCTTTAAATCATCATTTTTCAATTGTTTTTATGAAAAATTTATTTATAATTAATTATGTTAGAAATTGTCTATAATGAACATTTTCCTGCATTTTCAACAACGTAAAAAATTCCATTGACAAATATTGATACCGTTTCAATAATGGACAATATTTAAAACGTAAAAGTGTCCCTATCCTTTAACAATGGAAAAAATTATAATGACAAATTTTCCCACGCTTTCAACAATGAAGAAAATTCAACATAAGAAATTTTTCCCGCAACAATGAACAATTCTATTTTGAGTCATCTTTTTTCAATTGTTATTATGAAAAATTTATTTATAATTATATTAGAAATTATCTATAATGACAACATTCCGGGAAATTTTATTTATAATTATATTAGAAATTATCTATAGTGACAACACACTCAAAATAGAATTGTTCATTGTTGCGGGAAAAATTTCTTATTTTGAGCTTTCTTCATTGTTGAAAGCGTGGGAAAATTTGTCACTATAATTTTTTCCATTGTTAAAGGATAGTGACATTTTCACGTTTTAAATATAGTCAATTGTTGAAACTATATCAATATTTGTCAATGGAATTTTTTCCATTGTTGGAAGTGCCGGAATGTTGTTATTATAGATAACTTCTAATATAATTATAAATAAATTTTTCTTCATAACAATTGTAAAATGATGACTTAAGACGAATTTTCCATTGTTGCCAGAAAAATTTCATATTTTAAGATTTCTTCATTGTTGAAAGAGTGGGAAATTTTGTCATTATAATTTTTTCCATTGTTAAAGGTTAGGGACACTTTTACGTTTTAAATATTGTCCATTATTGAAACGGTATCAATATATGTCAATGGAATTTTTTCCGTTGTTGAAAATGCAGGAAAGTGTTCATTATAGACAATTTCTAATATAATTATAAATAAATTTTTCATAATAACAATTGAAAAATGATGATTTAAAGACGAATTTTTCATTGTTGCCGTTAAAATTTCTTATTTTAAATTTGTTAATTGTTGAAAGTGTGGGAAAACTTGTCACTATATTTTTTTCATTTTTTAAAGGATGGTGAACTTCTAATATAATTATAAATAAATTTTTCATAATAACAATTGAAAACAGATGTCTTAAAATAGAATTGTTCATTGTTGCGGGAAAATTTTCTTTCTTTAAGTTTTCTTCACTGCTGAAAGCGTGGGAAAATATGTCACTATAATTGTTCCTTTGTTAAAGGATAGTGAAATTTTCACGTGTTAAAATGTTGTCCATTGTTGAAACAGTATCAATATTTGTCAATGGAATTTTTTCCATTGTTGGAAGTGCGGGAAAGTTGTCATTATAGATAACTTCTAATATAATTATAAATAAATTTTTCATAATAACAATTGGAAAATGACGACTTAAAGACGAATTTTCCGTTGTTGCCGGAAAAATTTCATATTTAAGATTTCTTCATTGTTGAAAGCGTGGGATAATTTGTCACTATAGTTTTTTCCATTGTTAAAGGATAGGGACATTTTTACGTTTTAAATATTGTTCATTGTTGAAACGGTATCAATATTTGTCAATGGAATTTTTTCCGTTGTTGAAAATGCAGGAAAGTGTTCATTATAGACAATTTCTAATATAATTATAAATAAATTTTTCATAATAACAATTGAAAAATGATGATTTAAAGACGAATTTTTCATTGTTGCCGTTAAAATTTCTTATTTTAAATTTGTTAATTGTTGAAAGTGTGGGAAAACTTGTCAGTATATTTTTTTCATTTTTTAAAGAATAGTGACATTTTCTCGTTTTAAATGTTGTCCATTGTTGAAACGGCATCAATATTTGTCAATGGAATTTTTTCCATTGTTGGAAGGGTGGGAAATTTGTCATTATAAAAAACTTCTAATATAATTATAAATAAATTTTTCATAATAACAATCGAAAAAAGATGACTCAAAATATAATTGTTCATTGTTGCGGGAAAAATTTCTTATTTTGAGTTTTCTTCATTGTTGAAAGCGTGGGAAAATTTGTCACTATAATTTTTTCCATTGTTAAAGGATAGTGACATTTTCACGTTTTAAATATAGTCAGTTGTTGAAACTATATCAATATTTGTCAATGGAATTATTTCCATTGTTGGAAGTGCCGGAATGTTGTCATTATAGATAACTTCTAATATAATTAAAAATAAATTTTTCTTAATAACAATTGAAAAATGATGACTTAAGACGAATTTTCCATTGTTGCCAGAAAAATTTCATATTTTAAGATTTCTTCATTTTTGAAAGAGTGGGAAATTTTGTCATTATAATTTTTTCCATTGTTAAAGGATAGGGACACTTTTACGTTTTAAATATTGTCCATTATTGAAACGGTATCAATATTTGTCAATGGAATTTTTTCCGTTGTTGAAAATGCAGGAAAGTGTTCATTATAGACAATTTCTAATATAATTATAAATAAATTTTTCATAATAACAATTGAAAAATGATGATTTAAAGACGAATTTTTCATTGTTGCCGTTAAAATTTCTTATTTTAAATTTGTTAATTGTTGAAAGTGTGGGAAAATTTGTCACTATAATTTTTCCTTTGTTAAAGGATAGTGAAATTTTCAGGCTTTAAATGTTGTCCATTGTTGAAACAGTATCAATATTTGTCAATGGAATTTTTTCCATTGTTGGAAGTGAAGAAAGTTGTCATTATAGATAACTTCTAATATAATTATAAATAAATTTTTCATAATAACAATTGAAAACAGATGTCTTAAAATAGAATTGTTCATTGTTGCGGGAAAATTTTCTTTCTTTAAGTTTTCTTCACTGCTGAAAGCGTGGGAAAATATGTCACTATAATTTTTCCTTTGTTAAAGGATAGTGAAATTTTCACGTGTTAAAATGTTGTCCATTGTTGAAACAGTATCAATATTTGTCAATGGAATTTTTTCCATTCTTGGAAGTGAAGAAAGTTGTCATTATAGACAATTTCTAATATAATTATAAATAAATTTTTCATAATAACAATTGAAAACAGATGTCTTAAAATAGAATTGTTCATTGTTGCGGGAAAATTTTCTTTCTTTAAGTTTTCTTCACTGCTGAAAGCGTGGGAAAATATGTCACTATAATTTTTCCTTTGTTAAAGGATAGTGACATTTTCACGTTTTAAATGTCGTCCATTGTTGAAACGGTATCAATATTTGTCAATGGAATTTTTCCCATTGTTGGAAGTGCAGGAAAGTTGTCATTAGAAAAAACTTCTAATATAATTATAAATAAATTTTTCATAATAACAATTGAAAAATGATGACTTAAAGACAAATTTTTCAATGTTGTCGTTAAAATTTCTTATTTTAAGATTTGTTCATTGTTGAACGCTTTGGAAAATTTGTCACTATATTTTTTTGCATTGTTAAAGGATAGGGACACTTTTACGTTTTAAATATTGTCCATTATTGAAACGGTATCAATATTTGTCAATGGAATTTTTTCCGTTGTTGAAAATGCAGGAAAGTGTTCATTATAGACAATTTCTAATATAATTATAAATAAATTTTTCATAATAACAATTGAAAAATGATGACTTAATGACGAATTTTTCATTGTTGCCGTTAAAATTTCTTATTTTAAGATTTGTTAATTGTTGAAAGTGTGGGAAAACTTGTCACTATATTTTTTTTCATTTTTTAAAGAATAGTGACATTTTCACGTTTTAAATGTCGTCCGTTGTTGAAACGGTATCAATATTTGTCAATGGAATTTTTCCCATTGTTGGAAGTGCAGGAAAGTTGTCATGAGAAATAATTCTAATATAATTATAAATAAATTTTTCATAATAACCATTGAAAAATGATGACTTAAAGACAAATTTTTCAATGTTGTCGTTAAAATTTCTTATTTTAAGATTTGTTCATTGTTGAACGCTTTGGAAAATTTGTCACTATAGTTTTTTCCATTGTTAAAGGATAGGGACATTTTCACGTTTTACATATTGTCCTTTCTTGAAACGGTATCAAAATTGGTCAAAGGAATTTTTTCCATTGTTGGAAGTGCGGGAAAGTTGTCATTATAGATAACTTCTAATATAATTAAAAAAAAATTTTTCATAATAACAATTGGAAAATGACGACTTAAAAACGAATTTTCCGTTGTTGCCGGAAAAATTTCATATTTAAGATTTCTTCATTGTTGAAAGCGTGGGGTATTTTGTCACTATAATTTTTTCCATTGTTAAAGGATAGGGACATTTTTACGTTTTAAATATTGTTCATTGTTGAAACGGTATCAATATTTGCAATGGAATTTTTTCCATTGTTGGAAGTGTGGGAAATTGTCATTATAGATAATTTCTAATATAATTATAAATAAATTTTTCATAATAACAATCGAAAAAAGATGACTCAAAATAGAATTGTTCATTGTTGCGAGAAAAATTTCTTATGTTGAATTTTCTTCATTGTTGAAAGCGTGGGAAACTTTGTCACCATAATTTTTTCCATTGTTAAAGGATACTGACATTTTCACGTTTTAAATATTGTCCATTGTTGAAATGGTATCAAAATTGGTCAAAGGAATTTTTTCCATTATTGGAAGTGCCAGAAAGTTGTCATTATAGATAATTTCTAGTATAATTATAAATAAATTTTTCATAATAACAATCGAAAAAAGTTGACTCAAAATATAATTGTTCATTGTTGCGGGAAAAATTTCTTATTTTGAGTTTTCTTCATTGTTGAAAGCGTGGGAAAATTTGTCACTATAATTTTTTCCATTGTTAAAGGATAGTGACATTTTTACGCTTTAAATATAGTCAATTGTTGAAACTATATCAATATTTGTCAATGAAATTTTTTCCATTGTTGGAAGTGCCGGAATGTTGTCATTATAGATAACATCTAATATAATTATAGATAAATTTTTCTTAATAACAATTGAAAAATGACGACTTAAGACGAATTTTCCATTGTTGCCAGAAAAATTTCATATTTTAAGATTTCTTCATTGTTGAAAGAGTGGGAAATTTTGTCATTATAATTTATTCCATTGTTAAAGGATAGGGACACTTTTACGTTTTAAATATTGTCCATTATTGAAACGGTATCAATATTTGTCAATGGAATTTTTTCCGTTGTACAAAATGCAGGAAAGTGTTCATTATAGACAATTTCCAATATAATTATAAATAAATTTTTCATAATAACAATTGAAAAATGATGATTTAAAGACGAATTTTTCATTGTTGCCGTTAAAATTTCTTATTTTAAATTTGTTAATTGTTGAAAGTGTGGGAAAACTTGTCACTATATTTTTTTCATTTTTTAAAGAATAGTGACATTTTCACGTTTTAAATGTTGTCCATTGTTGAAACGGCATGAATATTTGTCAATGGAATTTTTTCAATTGTTGGAAGTGTGGGAAATTTGTCATTATAAAAAACTTCTTATATAACTATAAATAAATTTTTCATAAAAACAATTGAAAAGGGATGACTCAAAATATAATTGTACATTGTTGCGGGATAATTTTCTTATTTTAAGTTTTCTTCATTGTTGAAAGCGAGGGAAAATTTGTCACTATAATTTTTTCCATTGTTAAAGGATAGGGACATTTTCACGTTTTAAATATTGTCCATTATTGAAACGGTATCAATATTTGTCAATGGAATTTTTTCCGTTGTACAAAATGCAGGAAAGTGTTCATTATAGACAATTTCTAATATAATTATAAATAAATTTTTCATAATAACAATTGAAAAATGATGACTTAAAGACGAATTTTTCATTGTTGACAGAAAAATTTCTTATTTTGAGATTTGTTTATTGTTGAAAGTGTGGGAAAATTTGTCACTATAATTTTTCCTTTGTTAAAGGATAGTGAAATTTTCAGGCTTTAAATGTTGTCCATTGTTGAAAAGGTATCAATATTTGTCAATGGAATTTTTTCCATTGTTGGAAGTTCCGGAATGTTGTCATTATAGATAACTTCTAATATAATTATAAATAAATTTTTCATAATAACTATTGAAAAATGATGACTTAAGACAAATTTTTCAATGTTGTCGTTAAAATTTCTTATTTTAAGATTTGTTCATTGTTGAAAGATTTGGAAAATTTGTCACTATAATTTTTTCCATTGTTAAAGGATAGGGACATTTTTACGTTTTAAATATTGTTCATTGTTGAAACGGTATCAATATTTGCAGTGGAATTTTTTCCATTGTTGGAAGTGCGGGAAAGTTGTCATTATAGATAATTTCTAATATAATTATAAATAAATTCAACATAAGAAATTTTTCCCGCAACAATGAACAATTCTATTTTGAGTCATCTTTTTTCGATTGTTATTATGAAAAATTTATTTATAATTATATTAGAAATTGTCTATAATGAACACTTTCTTGCATTTTCAACAACGGAAAAAATTCCATTGACCAATTTTGATTCCATTTCAACAATGGACAATATTTAAAACGTGAAAATGTCACTATCCTTTAACAATGGAAAACATTATGGTGACAAATTTTCCCACGCTTTCAACAATGAAGAAAATTCAACATAAGAAATTTTTCCCGCAACAATGAACAATTCTATTTTGAGTCATCTTTTCTCAATTGTTATTATGAAAAATTTATTTATAATTATATTAGAAAATATCTTTAATGACAACTTTCCCGCACTTCCAACAATGGAAAAAATTCCATTGCAAATATTGATACCGTTTCAACAATGAACAATATTTAAAACGTAAAAATGTCCCTATCCTTTAACAATGGAAAAAAATTATAGTGACAAATTATCCCACGCTTTCAACAATGAAGAAATCTTAAATATGAAATTTTTCCGGCAACAACGGAAAATTCGTCTTTAAGTCGTCATTTTCCAATTGTTATTATGAAAAATTTATTTATAATTATATTAGAAGTTATCTATAATGACAACTTTCCCGCACTTCCAACAATGGAAAAAATTCCATTGACCAATTTTGATACCGTTTCAAGAATGGACAATATTTAAAACGTGAAAATGTCACTATCCTTTAACAATGGAAAAACTATAGTGACAAATTTTCCAAAGCTTTCAACAATGAACAAATTTAAAATAAGAAATTTTAACGGCAACAATGAAAAATTCGTCTTTAAATCATCATTTTTCAATTGTTTTTATGAAAAATTTATTTATAATTAATTATATTAGAAATTGTCTATAATGAACATTTTCCTGCATTTTCAACAACGTAAAAAATTCCATTGACAAATATTGATACCGTTTCAATAATGGACAATATTTAAAACGTAAAAGTGTCCCTATCCTTTAACAATGGAAAAAATTATAATGACAAAATTTCCCACTCTTTCAACAATGAAGAAATCTTAAAATATGAATTTTTTCTGGCAACAATGGAAAATTCGTCTTAAGTCATCATTTTTCAATTGTTATTAAGAAAAATTTATGTATAATTATATTAGAAGTTATCTATAATGACAACATTGTGGCACTTCCAACAATGGAAAAAATTCCATTGACAAATATTGATATAGTTTCAACAATTGACTATATTTAAAACGTAAAAATGTCACTAACCTTTAACAATGGAAAAAATTATAGTGACAAATTTTCCCACGCTTTCAACAATGAAGAAAATTCAACATAAGAAATTTTTCCCGCAACAATGAACAATTCTATTTTGAGTCATCTTTTTTCAATTGTTATTATGAAAAATTCATTTATAATTATATTAGAAATTATCTACAATGACAACTTTCCCGCACTTCCAACAATGGAAAAATTCCATTGCAAATATTGATACCGTTTCAACAATGAACAATATTTAAAACGTAAAAATGTCACTATCCTTTAACAATGGAAAAAATTATAGTGACAAATTTTCCAAATCTTTCAACAATGAACAAATCTTAAAATAAGAAATTTTAACGACAACATTGAAAAATTTGTCTTTAATTCATCATTTTTCAATTGTTATTATGAAAAATTTATTTATAATTATATTAGAAATTATCTATAATGACAACTTTCCCGCACTTCCAACAATGGAAAAAATTCCATTGCAAATATTGATACCGTTTAAACAATGAACAATATTTAAAACGTAAAAATGTCCCTATCCTTTAACAATGGAAAAAATTATAGTGACAAATTTTCCAAATCTTTCAACAATGAACAAATCTTAAAATAAGAAATTTTAACGACAACATTGAAAAATTTGTCTTTAATTCATCATTTTTCAATTGTTATTATGAAAAATTTATTTATAATTATATTAGAAATTATCTATAATGACAACTTTCCCGCACTTCCAACAATGGAAAAAATTCCATTGACAAATATTGATACCTTTTCAACAATGGACAACATTTAAAGCCTGAAAATTTCACTATCCTTTAACAAAGGAAAAATTATAGTGACAAATTTTCCCACACTTTCAACAATAAACAAATCTCAAAATAAGAAATTTTTCTGTCAACAATGAAAAATTCGTCTTTAAGTCATCATTTTTCAATTGTTATTATGAAAAATTTATTTATAATTATATTAGAAATTGTCTATAATGAACACTTTCCTGTATTTTGTACAACGGAAAAAATTCCATTGACAAATATTGATACCGTTTCAATAATGGACAATATTTAAAACGTGAAAATGTCCCTATCCTTTAACAATGGAAAAAATTATAGTGACAAATTTTCCCTCGCTTTCAACAATGAAGAAAACTTAAAATAAGAAAATTATCCCGCAACAATGTACAATTATATTTTGAGTCATCCCTTTTCAATTGTTTTTATGAAAAATTTATTTATAGTTATATTAGAAGTTTTTTATAATGACAAATTTCCCACACTTCCAACAATGGAAAAAATTCCATTGACAAATATTCATGCCGTTTCAACAATGGACAACATTTAAAACGTGAAAATGTCACTATTCTTTAAAAAATGAAAAAAATATAGTGACAAGTTTTCCCACACTTTCAACAATTAACAAATTTAAAATAAGAAATTTTAACGGCAACAATGAAAAATTCGTCTTTAAATCATCATTTTTCAATTGTTATTATGAAAAATTTATTTATAATTATATTGGAAATTGTCTATAATGAACACTTTCCTGCATTTTGTACAACGGAAAAAATTCCATTGACAAATATTGATACCGTTTCAATAATGGACAATATTTAAAACGTAAAAGTGTCCCTATCCTTTAACAATGGAAAAAATTATAATGACAAAATTTCCCACTCTTTCAACAATGAAGAAATCTTAAAATATGAAATTTTTCTGGCAACAATGGAAAATTCGTCTTTAAGTCATCATTTTTCAATTGTTATTATGAAAAATTTATTTATAATTATATTAGAAATTGTCTATAATGAACACTTTCCTGCATTTTGTACAACGGAAAAAATTCCATTGACAAATATTGATACCGTTTCAATAATGGACAATTTTTAAACGTGAAAATGTCCCTATCCTTTAACAATGGAAAAAATTATAGTGACAAATTTTCCCTCGCTTTCAACAATGAAGAAAACTTAAAATAAGAAAATTATCCCGCAACAATGTACAATTATATTTTGAGTCATCCCTTTTCAATTCTTTTTATGAAAAATTTATTTATATTTATATTAGAAGTTTTTTATAATGACAAATTTCCCACACTTCCAACAATGGAAAAAATTCCATTGACAAATATTCATGCCGTTTCAACAATGGACAACATTTAAAACGTGAAAATGTCACTATTCTTTAAAAAATGAAAAAAATATAGTGACAAGTTTTCCCACACTTTCAACAATTAACAAATTTAAAATAAGAAATTTTAACGGCAACAATGAAAAATTCGTCTTTAAATCATCATTTTTCAATTGTTATTATGAAAAATTTATTTATAATTATATTGGAAATTGTCTATAATGAACACTTTCCTGCATTTTGTACAACGGAAAAAATTCCATTCACAAATATTGATACCGTTTCAATAATGGACAATATTTAAAACGTAAAAGTGTCCCTATCCTTTAACAATGGAAAAAATTATAATGACAAAATTTCCCACTCGTTCAACAATGAAGAAATCTTAAAATATGAAATTTTTCTGGCAACAATGGAAAATTCGTCTTAAGTCATCATTTTTCAATTGTTACTAAGAAAAATTTATCTATAATTATATTAGATGTTATCTATAATGACAACATTCCGGCACTTCCAACAATGGAAAAAATTTCATTGACAAATATTGATATAGTTTCAACAATTGACTATATTTAAAGCGTAAAAATGTCACTATCCTTTAACAATGGAAAAAATTATAGTGACAAATTTTCCCACGCTTTCAACAATGAAGAAAACTCAAAATAAGAAATTTTTCCCGCAACAATGAACAATTATATTTTGAGTCATCTTTTTTCGATTGTTATTATGAAAAATTTATTTATAATTATATTAGAAATTATCTATAATGACAACTTTCTGGCACTTCCAATAATGGAAAAAATTCCTTTGACCAATTTTGATTCCGTTTCAACAATGGACAATATTTAAAACGTGAAAATGTCACTATCCTTATCAATGGAAAAAATTACGGTGACAAATTTTCCCACGCTTTCAACAATGAAGAAAATTCAACATAAGAAATTTTTCCCGCAACAATGAACAATTCTATTCTGAGTCATCTTTTTTCAATTGTTATTAAGAAAAATTTATTTATAATTATATTAGAAAATATCTTTAATGACAACTTTCCCGCACTTCCAACAATGGAAAAAATTCCATTGCAAATATTGATACCGTTTCAACAATGAACAATATTTAAAACGTAAAAATGTCCCTATCCTTTAACAATGGAAAAAATTATAGTGACAAATTATCCCACGCTTTCAACAATGAAGAAATCTTAAATATGAAATTTTCCCGGCAACAACGGAAAATTCGTCTTTAAGTCGTCATTTTCCAATTGTTATTATGAAAAATTTATTTATAATTATATTAGAAGTTATCTATAATGACAACTTTCCCGCACTTCCAACAATGGAAAAAATTCCATTGACCAATTTTGATACCGTTTCAAGAATGGACAATATTTAAAACGTGAAAATGTCACTATCCTTTAACAATGGAAAAAACTATAGTGACAAATTTTCCAAATCTTTCAACAATGAACAAATCTCAAAATAAGAAATTTTTCTGGCAACAATGAAAAATTCGTCTTTAAGTCATCATTTTTCAACTGTTATTATGAAAAATGTATTTATAATTATATTAGAAGTTTTTTCTAATGACAACTTTCCTGCACTTCCAACAATGGGTAAAATTCCATTGACAAATATTGATACCGTTTCAACAATGAACAATATTTAAAACGTAAAAATGTCCCTATCCTTTAACAATGGAAAAAACTATAGTGACAAATTATCCCACGCTTTCAACAATGAAGAAATCTTAAATATGAAATTTTTCCGGCAACAACGGAAAATTCGTCTTTAAGTCGTCATTTTCCAATTGTTATTATGAAAAATTTATTTATAATTATATTAGAAGTTATCTATAATGACAACTTTCCCGCACTTCCAACAATGGAAAAAATTCCATTGACAAATATTGATACCGTTTCAACAATGGACGACATTTAAAACGCGAAAATGTCACTATTCTTTAAAAAATGAAAAAAAATATAGTGACAAGTTTTCCCTCACTTTCAAAAATTAACAAATCTTAAAATAAGAAATTTTAACGGCAACAATGAAAAATTCGTCTTAAGTCATCATTTTTCAATTGTTATTATGAAAAAATTATTTATAATTATATTAGAAGTTATCTATAATGACAACATTCCGGAACTTCCAACAATGGAAAAAATTCCATTGACAAATATTGATACCGTTTCAACAATGGACAACATTTAAAGCCTGAAAATTTCACTATCCTTTAACAAAGGAAAAATTATAGTGACAAATTTTCCCACACTTTAAACAATGAACAAATCTCAAAATAAGAAATTTTTCTGGCAACAATGAAAAATTCGTC
The DNA here is from genome assembly GCA_963931845.1 of Maratus michaelseni. Classification (NCBI taxonomy): domain Eukaryota; kingdom Metazoa; phylum Arthropoda; class Arachnida; order Araneae; family Salticidae; genus Maratus; species Maratus michaelseni. Next base: position 281,876,523 of record OZ007597.1, read on the forward strand.
TTTAAGTCATCATTTTTCAACTGTTATTATGAAAAATGTATTTATAATTATATTAGAAGTTATCTATAATGTCAACTTTCCCGCACTTCCAACAATGGAAAAAATTCCATTAACAAATAATGATACCGTTTCAACAATTGACAATATTTAAAAGGTGAAAATGTCCCTATCCTTTAACAATGGAAAAAATTATAGTGACAAATTTTCCCTCGCTTTCAACAATGAAGAAAACTTAAAATAAGAAAATTGTCCTGCAACAATGTACAATTATATTTTGAGTCATCCCTTTTCAATTGTTTTTATGAAAAATTTATTTATAATTATATTAGAAATTTTTATAATGACAAATTTCCCACATTTCCAACAATGGAAAACATTCCATTGACAAATATTGATGCCGTTTCAACAATGGACAACATTTAAAACGTGAAAATATCACTATTCTTTAAAAAATGAAAAAAATATAGTGACAAGTTTTCCCACACTTTCAACAATTAACAAATTTAAAATAAGAAATTTTAACGGCAACAATGAAAAATTCGTCTTTAAATCATCATTTTTCAATTGTTATTATGAAAAATTTATTTATAATTATATTAGAAATTGTCTATAATGAACACTTTCCTGCATTTTCAACAACGGAAAAAATTCCATTGACAAATATTGATACCGTTTCAATAATGGACAATATTTAAAACGTAAAAGTGTCCCTAACCTTTAACAATGGAAAAAATTATAATGACAAAATTTCCCACTCTTTCAACAATGAAGAAATCTTAAAATATGAAATTTTTCTGGCAACAATGGAAAATTCGTCTTAAGTCATCATTTTACAATTGTTATTAAGAAAAATTTATTTATAATTATATTAGAAGTTATCTATAATGACAACATTCCGGCACATCCAACAATGGAAAAAATTCCATTGACAAATATTGATATAGTTTCAACAATTGACTATATTTAAAACGTGAAAATGTCACTATCCTTTAACAATGGAAAAAATTATAGTGACAAATTTTCCCACGCTTTCAACAATGAAGAAAGCTCAAAATAAGAAATTTTTCCCGCAACAATGAACAGTTATATTTTGAGTCATCTTTCTTCGATTGTTATTATGAAAAATTTATTTATAATTATATTAGAAATTATCTATAATGACAACTTTCTGGCACTTCCAATAATGGAAAAAATTCCTTTGACCAATTTTGATACCATTTCAACAATGGACAATATTTAAAACGTGAAAATGTCACTATCCTTTAACAATGGAAAAAATTATGGTGACAAATTTTCCCACGCTTTCAACAATGAAGAAAATTCAACATAAGAAATTTTTCCCGCAACAATGAACAATTCTATTTTGAGTCATCTTTTTTCAATTGCTATTATGAAAAATTTATTTATAATTATATTAGAAGTTATCTATAATGACAACATTCCGGAATTTCCAACAATGGAAAAAATTCCATTGACAAATATTGATACAGTTTCAACAATTGACTATATTTAAAACGTGAAAATGTTCCCATTCTTTAACAATGGAAAAAAATTATAGTGAAAAATTTTCCGACGTTTTCAACAATGAAGAAAACTTAAAATAAGAAAATTATCCCGCAACAATGTACAATTATATTTTGAGTCATCCCTTTTCAATTGTTATTATGAAAAATTTATTTATAATTATATTAGAAAATATCTTTAATGACAACTTTCCCGCACTTCCAACAATGGAAAAAATTCCATTGCAAATATTGATACCGTTTCAACAATGAACAATATTTAAAACGTAAAAATGTCCCTATCCTTTAACAATGGAAAAAATTATAGTGACAAATTATCCCACTCTTTCAACAATGAAGAAATCTTAAATATGAAATTTTTCCGGCAACAACGGGAAATTCGTCTTTAAGTCGTCATTTTCCAATTGTTATTATGAAAAATTTATTTATAATTATATTAGAAGTTATCTATAATGACAACTTTCCCGCACTTCCAACAATGGAAAAAATTCCATTGACCAATTTTGATACCGTTTCAAGAATGGACAATATTTAAAACGTGAAAATGTCACTATCCTTTAACAATGGAAAAACTATAGTGACAAATTTTCCAAAGCTTTCAACAATGAACAAATTTAAAATAAGGAATTTTAACGGCAACAATGAAAAATTCGTCTTTAAATCATCATTTTTCAATTGTTATTATGAAAAATTTATTTATAATTATATTAGAAGTTTTTTCTAATGACAACTTTCCTGCACTTCCAACAATGGGAAAAATTCCATTGACAAATATTGATACCGTTTCAACAATGGACGACATTTAAAACGTGAAAATGTCACTATTCTTTAAAAAATGAAAAAAAAATATAGTGACAAGTTTTCCCACACTGTCAACAATTAACAAATCTTAAAATAAGAAATTTTAACGGCAACAATGAAAAATTCGTCATTAAGTCATCATTTTTCAATTGTTTTTATGAAAAATTTATTTATAATTATATTAGAAGTTTTTTATAATGACAAATTTCCCACATTTCCAACAATGGAAAAAATTCCATTGACAAATATTGATGCCGTTTCAACAATGGACAACATTTAAAACGTGAAAATGTCACTATTCTTTAAAAAATGGAAAAAATATAGTGACAAGTTTTCCCACACTTTCAACAATTAACAAATTTAAAATAAGAAATTTTAACGGCAACAATGAAAAATTCGTCTTTAAATCATCATTTTTCAATTGTTTTTATGAAAAATTTATTTATAATTAATTATATTAGAAATTGTCTATAATGAACATTTTCCTGCATTTTCAACAACGTAAAAAATTCCATTGACAAATATTGATACCGTTTCAATAATGGACAATATTTAAATCGTAAAAGTGTCCCTATCCTTTAACAATGGAAAAAATTATAATGACAAAATTTCCCACTCTTTCAACAATGAAGAAATCTTAAAATATGAATTTTTTCTGGCAACAATGGAAAATTCGTCTTAAGTCATCATTTTTCAATTGTTATTATGAAAAATTTATTTATAATTATATTAGAAATTGTCTATAATGAACACTTTCCTGCATTTTGTACAACGGAAAAAATTCCATTGACAAATATTGATACCGTTTCAATAATGGACAATATTTAAAACGTGAAAATGTCCCTATCCTTTAACAATGGAAAAAATTATAGTGACAAATTTTCCAAATCTTTCAACAATGAACAAATCTTAAAATAAGAAATTTTAACGACAACATTGAAAAATTTGTCTTTAATTCATCATTTTTCAATTGTTATTATGAAAAATTTATTTATAATTATATTAGAAATTATCTATAATGACAACTTTCCCGCACTTCCAACAATGGAAAAAATTCCATTGCAAATATTGATACCGTTTCAACAATGAACAATATTTAAAACGTAAAAATGTCCCTATCCTTTAACAATGGAAAAAATTATAGTGACAAATTTTCCAAATCTTTCAACAATGAACAAATCTTAAAATAAGAAATTTTAACGACAACATTGAAAAATTTGTCTTAAGTCATCATTTTTCAATTGTTATTATGAAAAAATTTTTTATAATTATATTAGAAGTTATCTATAATGACAACATTCCGGAACTTCCAACAATGGAAAAAATTCCATTGACAAATATTGATACCTTTTCAACAATGGACAACATTTAAAGCCTGAAAATTTCACTATCCTTTAACAAAGGAAAAATTATAGTGACAAATTTTCCCACACTTTCAACAATAAACAAATCTCAAAATAAGAAATTTTTCTGTCAACAATGAAAAATTCGTCTTTAAGTCATCATTTTTCAATTGTTATTATGAAAAATTTATTTATAATTATATTAGAAATTGTCTATAATGAACACTTTCCTGCATTTTGTACAACGGAAAAAATTCCATTGACAAATATTGATACCGTTTCAATAATGGACAATATTTAAAACGTGAAAATGTCCCTATCCTTTAACAATGGAAAAAATTATAGTGACAAATTTTCCCTCGCTTTCAACAATGAAGAAAACTTAAAATAACAAAATTATCCCGCAACAATGTACAATTATATTTTGAGTCATCCATTTTCAATTGTTTTTATGAAAAATTTATTTATAGTTATATAAGAAGTTTTTTATAATGACAAATTTCCCACACTTCCAACAATGGAAAAAATTCCATTGACAAATATTCATGCCGTTTCAACAATGGACAACATTTAAAACGTGAAAATGTCACTATTCTTTAAAAAATGAAAAAAATATAGTGACAAGTTTTCCCACACTTTCAACAATAACAAATTTAAAATAAGAAATTTTAACGGCAACAATGAAAAATTCGTCTTTAAATCATCATTTTTCAATTTATATTATGAAAAATTTATTTATAATTATATTGGAAATTGTCTATAATGAACACTTTCCTGCATTTTGTACAACGGAAAAAATTCCATTGACAAATATTGATACCGTTTCAATAATGGACAATATTTAAAACGTAAAAGTGTCCCTATCCTTTAACAATGGAATAAATTATAATGACAAAATTTCCCACTCTTTCAACAATGAAGAAATCTTAAAATATGAAATTTTTCTGGCAACAATGGAAAATTCGTCTTAAGTCATCATTTTTCAATTGTTATTAAGAAAAATTTATCTATAATTATATTAGATGTTATCTATAATGACAACATTCCGGCACTTCCAACAATGGAAAAAATTTCATTGACAAATATTGATATAGTTTCAACAATTGACTATATTTAAAGCGTAAAAATGTCACTATCCTTTAACAATGGAAAAAATTATAGTGACAAATTTTCCCACGCTTTCAACAATGAAGAAAACTCAAAATAAGAAATTTTTCCCGCAACAATGAACAATTATATTTTGAGTCAACTTTTTTCGATTGTTATTATGAAAAATTTATTTATAATTATATTAGAAATTATCTATAATGACAACTTTCTGGCACTTCCAATAATGGAAAAAATTCCTTTGACCAATTTTGATACCATTTCAACAATGGACAATATTTAAAACGTGAAAATATCAGTATCCTTTAACAATGGAAAAAATTATGGTGACAAAGTTTCCCACGCTTTCAACAATGAAGAAAATTCAACATAAGAAATTTTTCTCGCAACAATGAACAATTCTATTTTGAGTCATCTTTTTTTCGATTGTTATTATGAAAAATTTATTTATAATTATATTAGAAATTATCTATAATGACAATTTCCCACACTTCCAACAATGGAAAAAATTCCATTGCAAATATTGATACCGTTTCAAGAATGAACAATATTTAAAACGTAAAAATGTCCCTATCCTTTAACAATGGAAAAAACTATAGTGACAAATTATCCCACGCTTTCAACAATGAAGAAATCTTAAATATGAAATTTTTCCGGCAACAACGGAAAATTCGTCTTTAAGTCGTCATTTTCCAATTGTTATTATGAAAAATTTATTTATAATTATATTAGAAGTTATCTATAATGACAACTTTCCCGCACTTCCAAAAATGGAAAAAATTCCATTGACAAATATTGATACCGTTTCAACAATGGACGACATTTAAAACGTGAAAATGTCACTATTCTTTAAAAAATGAAAAAAATATAGTGACAAGTTTTCCCACACTTTCAACAATTAACAAATTTAAAATAAGAAATTTTAAGGGCAATAATGAAAAATTCGTCTTTAAATCATCATTTTTCAATTGTTATTATTAAAAATTTATTTATAATTATATTAGAAATTGTCTATAATGAACACTTTCCTGCATTTTCAACAACGGAAAAAATTCCATTGACAAATATTGATACCGTTTCAATAATGGACAATATTTAAAACGTAAAAGTGTCCCTATCCTTTAACAATGGAAAAAATTATAATGACAAAATTTCCCACTCTTTCAACAATGAAGAAATCTTAAAATATGAAATTTTTCTGGCAACAATGGAAAATTCGTCTTAAGTCATCATTTTTCAATTGTTATTAAGAAAAATTTATCTTTAATTATATTAGAAGTTATCTATAATGACAACATTCCGGCACTTCCAACAATGGAAATAATTCCATTGACAAATATTGATATAGTTTCAACAATTGACTATATTTAAAACGTGAAAATGTCACTATCCTTTAACAATGGAAAAAATTATAGTGACAAATTTTCCCACGCTTTCAACAATGAAGAAAGCTCAAAATAAGAAATTTTTCCCGCAACAATGAACAATTATATTTTGAGTCATCTTTCTTCGATTGTTATTATGAAAAATTTATTTATAATTATATTAGAAATTATCTATAATGACAACTTTCTGGCACTTCCAATAATGGAAAAAATTCCTTTGACCAATTTTGATACCATTTCAACAATGGACAATATTTAAAACGTGAAAATGTCACTATCCTTTAACAATGGAAAAAATTATGGTGACAAATTTTCCCACGCTTTCAACAATGAAGAAAATTCAACATAAGAAATTTTTCCCGCAACAATGAACAATTCTATTTTGAGTCATCTTTTTTCAATTGTTATTATGAAAAATTTATTTATAATTATATTAGAAATTATCTATAATGACAACTTTCCCGCACTTCCAAGAATGGAAAAAATTCCATTGCAAATATTGATACCGTTTCAACAATGAACAATATTTAAAACGTAAAAATGTCCCTATCCTTTAACAATGGAAAAAATTATAGTGACAAATTATCCCACGCTTTCAACAATGAAGAAATCTTAAAAATATGAAATTTTTCCGGCAACAACGGAAAATTCGTCTTTAAGTCGTCATTTTCCAATTGTTATTATGAAACATTTATTTATAATTATATTAGAAGTTATCTATAATGACAACTTTCCCGCACTTCCAACAATGGAAAAAATTCCATTGACCAATTTTGATACCGTTTCAAGAATGGACAATATTTAAAACGTGAAAATGTCACTATCCTTTAACAATGGAAAAACTATAGTGACAAATTTTCCAAAGCTTTCAACAATGAACAAATCTTATAATAAGAAATTTTAACGACAACGTTGAAAAATTCGTCTTTAAGTCATCATTTTTCAATTGTTATTATGAAAAATTTATTTATAATTATATTAGAAGTTTTTTCTAATGACAACTTTCCTGCACTTCCAACAATGGGAAAAATTCCATTGACAAATATTGATACCGTTTCAACAATGGACGACATTTAAAACGCAAAAATGTCACAATTCTTTCAAAAATGAAAAAAACTATAGTGACAAGTATTCCCTCACTTTCAACAATTAACAAATCTTAAAATAAGAAAATTTAACGGCAACAATGAAAAATTCGTCTTAAGTCATCATTTTTCAATTGTTATTATGAAAAAATTATTTATAATTATATTAGAAGTTATTTATAATAACATCATTCCGGAACTTCCAACAATGGAAAAAATTCCATTGACAAATATTGATACCGTTTCAACAATGGACAACATTTAAAGCCTGAAAATTTCACTATCCTTTAACAAAGGAAAAATTATAGTGACAAATTTTCCCACACTTTAAACAATGAACAAATCTCAACATAAGAAATTTTTCCCGCAACAATGAACAATTCTATTTTGAGTCATCTTTTTTCAATTGTTATTATGAAAAATTTATTTATAATTATATTAGAAATTATCTATAATGACAACTTTCCCGCACTTCCAAGAATGGAAAAAATTCCATTGCAAATATTGATACCGTTTCAACAATGAACAATATTTAAAACGTAAAAATGTCCCTATCCTTTAACAATGGAAAAAATTATAGTGACAAATTATCCCACGCTTTCAACAATGAAGAAATCTTAAAAATATGAAATTTTTCCGGCAACAACGGAAAATTCGTCTTTAAGTCGTCATTTTCCAATTGTTATTATGAAACATTTATTTATAATTATATTAGAAGTTATCTATAATGACAACTTTCCCGCACTTCCAACAATGGAAAAAATTCCATTGACCAATTTTGATACCGTTTCAAGAATGGACAATATTTAAAACGTGAAAATGTCACTATCCTTTAACAATGGAAAAACTATAGTGACAAATTTTCCAAAGCTTTCAACAATGAACAAATCTTATAATAAGAAATTTTAACGACAACGTTGAAAAATTCGTCTTTAAGTCATCATTTTTCAATTGTTATTATGAAAAATTTATTTATAATTATATTAGAAGTTTTTTCTAATGACAACTTTCCTGCACTTCCAACAATGGGAAAAATTCCATTGACAAATATTGATACCGTTTCAACAATGGACGACATTTAAAACGCAAAAATGTCACAATTCTTTCAAAAATGAAAAAAACTATAGTGACAAGTATTCCCTCACTTTCAACAATTAACAAATCTTAAAATAAGAAAATTTAACGGCAACAATGAAAAATTCGTCTTAAGTCATCATTTTTCAATTGTTATTATGAAAAAATTATTTATAATTATATTAGAAGTTATTTATAATAACATCATTCCGGAACTTCCAACAATGGAAAAAATTCCATTGACAAATATTGATACCGTTTCAACAATGGACAACATTTAAAGCCTGAAAATTTCACTATCCTTTAACAAAGGAAAAATTATAGTGACAAATTTTCCCACACTTTAAACAATGAACAAATCTCAAAATAAGAAATTTTTCTGGCAACAATGAAAAATTCGTCTTTAAATCATCATTTTTCAATTGTTATTATGAAAAATTTATTTATAATTATATTAGAAATTGTCTATAATGAACACTTTCCTGCATTTTCAACAACGGAAAAAATTCCATTGACAAATATTGATACCGTTTCAATAATGGACAATATTTAAAACGTAAAAGTGTCCCTATCCATTAACAATGGAAAAAATTATAATGACAAAATTTCCCACTCTTTCAACAATGAAGAAATCTTAAAATATGAAATTTTTCTGGCAACAATGGAAAATTCGTCTTAAGTCATCATTTTTCAATTGTTATTAAGAAAAATTTATTTTTAATTATATTAGAAGTTATCTATAATGACAACATTCCGGCACTTCCAACAATGGAAGTAATTCCATTGACAAATATTGATATAGTTTCAACAATTGACTATATTTAAAACGTGAAAATGTCACTATCCTTTAACAATGGAAAAAATTATAGTGACAAATTTTCCCACGCTTTCAACAATGAAGAAAACTCAAAATAAGAAATTTTTCCCGCAACAATGAACAATTATATTTTGAGTCATCTTTTTTCGATTGTTATTATGAAAACTTTATTTATAATTATATTAGAAGTTTTTTATAATGACAAATTTCCCACACTTCCAACAATGGAAAAAATTCCATTGACAAATATTGATGCCGTTTCAACAATGGACAACATTTAAAACGTGAAAATGTCACTATTCTTTAAAAAATGAAAAAAATATAGTGACAAGTTTTCCCACACTTTCAACAATTAACAAATTTAAAATAAGAAATTTTAACGGCAACAATGAAAAATTCGTCTTTAAATCATCATTTTTCAATTGTTATTATGAAAAATTTATTTATAATTATATTAGAAATTGTCTATAATGAACACTTTCCTGCATTTTCAACAACGGAAAAAATTCCATTGACAAATATTGATACCGTTTCAACAATGAACAATATTTAAAACGTAAAAATGTCCCTATCCTTTAACAATGGAAAAAACTATAGTGACAAATTATCCCACGCTTTCAACAATGAAGAAATCTTAAATATGAAATTTTTCCGGCAACAACGGAAAATTCGTCTTTAAGTCGTCATTTTCCAATTGTTATTATGAAAAATTTATTTATAATTATATTAGAAGTTATCTATAATGACAACTTTCCCGCACTTCCAACAATGGAAAAAAATTCCATTGACAAATATTGATACCGTTTCAACAATGGACGACATTTAAAACGCGAAAATGTCACTATTCTTTAAAAAATGAAAAAAAATATAGTGACAAGTTTTCCCTCACTTTCAACAATTAACAAATCTTAAAATAAGAAATTTTAACGGCAACAATGAAAAATTCGTCTTAAGTCATCATTTTTCAATTGTTATTATGAAAAAATTATTTATAATTATATTAGAAGTTATCTATAATGACAACATTCCGGAACTTCCAACAATGGAAAAAATTCCATTGACAAATATTGATACCGTTTCAACAATGGACAACATTTAAAGCCTGAAAATTTCACTATCCTTTAACAAAGGAAAAATTATAGTGACAAATTTTCCCACATTTTAAACAATGAACAAATCACAAAATAAGAAATTTTTCTGGCAACAATGAAAAATTCGTCTTTAAGTCATCATTTTTCAACTGTTATTAAGAAAATTTTATTTATAATTATATTAGAAGTTATCTATAATGACAACATTCCGGCACTTCCAACAATGGAAAAAATTCCATTGACAAATATTGATATAGTTTCAACAATTGACTATATTTAGAACGTGAAAATGTCACTATCCTTTAACAATGGAAAAAATTATAGTGACAAATTTTCCAACGCTTTCAACAATGAAGAAAGCTCAAAATAAGAATTTTTTCCCGCAACAATGAACAATTATATTTTGAGTCATCTTTCTTCGATTGTTATTATGAAAAATTTATTTATAATTATATTAGAAATTATCTATGACAACTTTCTGGCACTTCCAATAATGGAAAAAATTCCTTTGACCAATTTTGATACCATTTCAACAATGGACAATATTTAAAACGTGAAAATGTCACTATCCTTTAACAATGGAAAAAATTATGGTGACAAATTTTCCCACGCTTTCAACAATCAAGAAAATTCAACAGAAGAAATTTTTCCCGCAACAATGAACAATTCTATTTTGAGTCATCTTTTTTCAATTGTTATTATGAAAAATTTATTTATAATTATATTAGAAATTATCTATAGTGACAACTTTCCCGCACTTCCAAGAATGGAAAAAATTCCATTGCAAATATTGATACCGTTTCAACAATGAACAATATTTAAAACGTAAAAATGTCCCTATCCTTTAACAATGGAAAAAATTATAGTGACAAATTATCCCACGCTTTCAACAATGAAGAAATCTTAAAAATATGAAATTTTTCCGGCAACAACGGAAAATTCGTCTTTAAGTCGTCATTTTCCAATTGTTATTATGAAAAATTTATTTATAATTATATTAGAAGTTATCTATAATGACAACTTTCCCGCACTTCCAACAATGGAAAAAATTCCATTGACCAATTTTGATACCGTTTCAAGAATGGACAATATTTAAAACGTGAAAATGTCACTATCCTTTAACAATGGAAAAACTATAGTGACAAATTTTCCAAAGCTTTCAACAATGAACAAATCTTATAATAAGAAATTTTAACGACAACGTTGAAAAATTCGTCTTTAAGTCATCATTTTTCAATTGTTATTATGAAAAATTTATTTATAATTATATTAGAAGTTTTTTCTAATGACAACTTTCCTGCACTTCCAACAATGGGAAAAATTCCATTGACAAATATTGATACCGTTTCAACAATGGACGACATTTAAAACGCAAAAATGTCACTATTCTTTCAAAAATGAAAAAAAATATAGTGACAAGTTTTCCCTCACTTTCAACAATTAACAAATCTTAAACTAAGAAAATTTAACGGCAACAATGAAAAATTCGTCTTAAGTCATCATTTTTCAATTGTTATTATGAAAAAATTATTTATAATTATATTAGAAGTTATTTATAATAACATCATTCCGGAACTTCCAACAATGGAAAAAATTCCATTGACAAATATTGATACCGTTTCAACAATGGACAACATTTAAAGCCTGAAAATTTCACTATCCTTTAACAAAGGAAATATTATAGTGACAAATTTTCCCACACTTTAAACAATGAACAAATCTCAAAATAAGAAATTTTTCTGGCAACAATGAAAATTTCGTCTTTAAGTCATCATTTTTCAACTGTTATTATGAAAAATGTATTTATAATTATATTAGAAGTTATCTATAATGTCAACTTTCCCGCACTTCCAACAATGGAAAAAATTCCGTTGACAAATAATGATACCGTTTCAACAATTGTCAATATTTAAAACGTGAAAATGTCCCTATCCTTTAACAATGGAAAAAATTATAGTGACAAATTTTCCCTCGCTTTCAACAATGAAGAAAACTTAAAATAAGAAAATTATCCCGCAACAATGTACAATTATATTTTGAGTCATCCCTATTCAATTGTTTTTATGAAAAATTTATTTATAATTATATTGGAAGTTTTTTATAATGACAAATTTCCCACACTTCCAACAATGGAAAAAATTCCATTGACAAATATTGATGCCGTTTCAACAATGGACAACATTTAAAACGTGAAAATGTCACTATTCTTTAAAAAATGAAAAAAATATAGTGACAAGTTTTCCCTCACTTTCAACAATTAACAAATCTTAAAATAAGAAATTTTAACGGCAACAATGGAAAATTCGTCTTAAGTCATCATTTTTCAATTGTTATTAAGAAAAATTTATCTATAATTATATTAGAAGTTATCTATAATGACAACATTCCGGCACTTCCAACAATGGAAAAAATTCCATTGACAAATATTGATATAGTTTCAACAATTGACTATATTTAAAGCGTGAAAATGTCACTAAACTTTAACAATGGAAAAAATTATAGTGACAAATTTTCCCACGCTTTCAACAATGAAGAAAACTCAAAATAAGAAATTTTTCCCGCAACAATGAACAATTCTATTTTGAGTCATCTTTTTTCGATTGTTATTATGAAAAATTTATTTATAATTATATTAGAAATTATCTATAATGACAACTTTCTGGCACTTCCAATAATGGAAAAAATTCCTTCGACAAATTTTGATACCATTTCAACAATGGACAATATTTAAAACGTGAAAATGTCAGTATCCTTTAACAATGGAAAAAATTATGGTGACAAAGTTTCCCACGCTTTCAACAATGAAGAAAATTCAACATAAGAAGTTTTTCCCGCAACAATGAACAATTCTATTTTGAGTCATCTTTTTTCGATTGTTATTATGAAAAATTTATTTATAATTATATTAGAAATTATCTATAATGACAACTTTCCCGCACTTCCAACAATTGAAAAAATTCCATTGCAAATATTGATACCGTTTCAACAATGAACAATATTTAAAACGTAAAAATGTCCCTATCCTTTAACAATGGAAAAAATTATAGTGACAAAATATCCCACGCTTTCAACAATGAAGAAATCTTAAATATGAAATTTTTCCGGCAACAACGGAAAATTCGTTTTTAAGTCGTCATTTTCCAATTGTTATTATGAAAAATTTATTTATAATTATATTAGAAGTTATCTATAATGACAACTTTCCCGCACTTCCAACAATGGAAAAAATTCGTTTGACCAATTTTGATACCGTTTCAAGAAAGGACAATATTTAAAACGTGAAAATGTCCCTATCCTTTAACAATGGAAAAAACTATAGTGACAAATTTTCCCACACTTTAAACAATGAACAAATCACAAAATAAGAAATTTTTCTGGCAACAATGAAAAATTCGTCTTTAAGTCATCATTTTTCAACTGTTATTAAGAAAAATTTATTTATAATTATATTAGAAGTTATCTATAATGACAACATTCCGGCACTTCCAACAATGGAAAAAATTCCATTGACAAATATTGATATAGTTTCAACAATTGACTATATTTAAAACGTGAAAATGTCACTATCCTTTAACAATGGAAAAAATTATAGTGACAAATTTTCCCACGCTTTCAACAATGAAGAAAGCTCAAAATAAGAATTTTTTCCCGCAACAATGAACAATTATATTTTGAGTCATCTTTCTTCGATTGTTATTATGAAAAATTTATTTATAATTATATTAGAAATTATCTATGACAACTTTCTGGCACTTCCAATAATGGAAAAAATTCCTTTGACCAATTTTGATACCATTTCAACAATGGACAATATTTAAAACGTGAAAATGTCACTATCCTTTAACAATGGAAAAAATTATGGTGACAAATTTTCCCACGCTTTCAACAATGAAGAAAATTCAACATAAGAAATTTTTCCCGCAACAATGAACAATTCTATTTTGAGTCATCTTTTTTCAATTGTTATTATGAAAAATTTATTTATAATTATATTACAAATTATCTATAGTGACAACTTTCCCGCACTTCCAAGAATGGAAAAAATTCCATTGCAAATATCGATACCGTTTCAACAATGAACAATATTTAAAACGTAAAAATGTCCCTATCCTTTAACAATGGAAAAAATTATAGTGACAAATTATCCCACGCTTTCAACAATGAAGAAATCTTAAAAATATGAAATTTTTCCGGCAACAACGGAAAATTCGTCTTTAAGTCGTCATTTTCCAATTGTTATTATGAAAAATTTATTTATAATTATATTAAAGTTATCTATAATGACAACTTTCCCGCACTTCCAACAATGGAAAAAATTCCATTGACCAATTTTGATACCGTTTCAAGAATGGACAATATTTAAAACGTGAAAATGTCACTATCCTTTAACAATGGAAAAACTATAGTGACAAATTTTCCAAAGCTTTCAACAATGAACAAATCTTATAATAAGAAATTTTAACGACAACGTTGAAAAATTCGTCTTTAAGTCATCATTTTTCAATTGTTATTATGAAAAATTTATTTATAATTATATTAGAAGTTTTTTCTAATGACAACTTTCCTGCACTTCCAACAATGGGAAAAATTCCATTGACAAATATTGATACCGTTTCAACAATGGACGACATTTAAAACGCAAAAATGTCACTATTCTTTCAAAAATGAAAAAAAATATAGTTTCAAGTTTTCCCTCACTTTCAGCAATTAACAAATCTTAAAATAAGAAAATTTAACGGCAACAATGAAAAATTCGTCTTAAGTCATCATTTTTCAATTGTTATTATGAAAAAATTATTTATAATTATATTAGAAGTTATTTATAATAACATCATTCCGGAACTTCCAACAATGGAAAAAATTCCATTGACAAATATTGATACCGTTTCAACAATGGACAACATTTAAAGCCTGAAAATTTCACTATCCTTTAACAAAGGAAATATTATAGTGACAAATTTTCCCACACTTTAAACAATGAACAAATCTCAAAATAAGAAATTTTTCTGGCAACAATGAAAAATTCGTCTTTAAGTCATCATTTTTCAACTGTTATTATGAAAAATGTATTTATAATTATATTAGAAGTTATCTATAATGTCAACTTTCCCGCACTTCCAACAATGGAAAAAATTCCGTTGACAAATAATGATACCGTTTCAACAATTGTCAATATTTAAAACGTGAAAATGTCCCTATCCTTTAACAATGGAAAAAATTATAGTGACAAATTTTCCCTCGCTTTCAACAATGAAGAAAACTTAAAATAAGAAAATTATCCCGCAACAATGTACAATTATATTTTGAGTCATCCCTTTTCAATTGTTTTTATGAAAAATTTATTTATAATTATATTGGAAGTTTTTTATAATGACAAATTTCCCACACTTCCAACAATGGAAAAAATTCCATTGACAAATATTGATGCCGTTTCAACAATGGACAACATTTAAAACGTGAAAATGTCACTATTCTTTAAAAAATGAAAAAAATATAGTGACAAGTTTTCCCTCACTTTCAACAATTAACAAATCTTAAAATAAGAAATTTTAACGGCAACAATAGAAAATTCGTCTTAAGTCATCATTTTTCAATTGTTATTAAGAAAAATTTATCTATAATTATATTAGAAGTCATCTATAATGACAACATTCCGGCACTTCCAACAATGGAAAAAATTCCATTGACAAATATTGATATAGTTTCAACAATTGACTATATTTAAAGCGTGAAAATGTCACTATCCTTTAACAATGGAAACAATTATAGTGACAAATTTTCCCACGCTTTCAACAATGAATAAAACTCAAAATAAGAAATTTTTCCCGCAACAATGAACAATTATATTTTGAGTCATCTTTTTTCGATTGTTATTATGAAAAATTTATTTATAATTATATTAGAAATTATCTATAATGACAACTTTCTGGCACTTCCAATAATGGAAAAAATTCCTTTGACAAATTTTGATACCATTTCAACAATGGACAATATTTAAAACGTGAAAATGTCAGTATCCTTTAACAATGGAAAAAATTATGGTGACAAAGTTTCCCACGCTTTCAACAATGAAGAAAATTCAACATAAGAAGTTTTTCCCGCAACAATGAACAATTCTATTTTGAGTCATCTTTTTTCGATTGTTATTATGAAAAATTTATTTATAATTATATTAGAAATTATCTATAATGGCAACTTTCCCGCACTTCCAACAATGGAAAAAATTCCATTGCAAATATTGATACCGTTTCAACAATGAACAATATTTAAAACGTAAAAATGTCCCTATCCTTTAACAATGGAAAAAATTATAGTGACAAAATATCCCACGCTTTCAACAATGAAGAAATCTTAAATATGAAATTTTTCCGGCAACAACGGAAAATTCGTTTTTAAGTCGTCATTTTCCAATTGTTATTATGAAAAATTTATTTATAATTATATTAGAAGTTATCTATAATGACAACTTTCCCGCACTTCCAACAATGGAAAAAATTCGTTTGACCAATTTTGATACCGTTTCAAGAAAGGACAATATTTAAAACGTGAAAATGTCCCTATCCTTTAACAATGGAAAAAACTATAGTGACAAATTTTCCAAAGCGTTCAACAATGAACAAATCTTAAAATAAGAAATTTTAACGACAACATTGAAAAATTTGTCTTTAAGTCATCATTTTTCAATTGTTATTATGAAAAATTTATTTATAATTATATTAGAATTTTTTTCTCATGACAACTTTCCTGCACTTCCAACAATGGGAAAAATTCCATTGACAAATATTGATACCGTTTCAACAATGGACGACATTTAAAACGTGAAAATGTCACTATTCTTTAAAAAATGAAAAAAAAATATAGTGACAAGTTTTCCCACACTTTCAACAATTACCAAATTTAAAATAAGAAATTTTAACGCCAACAATGAAAAATTCTTCTTTAAATCATCATTTTTCAATTGTTATTATGAAAAATTTATTTATAATTATATTAGAAGTTATCTATAATGACAACATTCCGGAACTTCCAACAATGGAAAAAATTCCATTGACAAATTTTGATACCGTTTCAACAATGGACAACATTTAAAGCCTGAAAATTTCACTATCCTGTAACAAAGGAAAAATTATAGTGACAAATTTTCCCAGACTTTCAACAATTACCAAATTTAAAATAAGAAATTTTAACGCCAACAATGAAAAATTCTTCTTTAAATCATCATTTTTCAATTGTTATTATGAAAAATTTATTTATAATTATATTAGAAATTGTCTATAATGAACACTTTCCTGCATTTTCAACAACGGAAAAAATTCCATTGACAAATATTGATACCGTTTCAATAATGGACAATATTTAAAACGTAAAAGTGTCCCTATCCTTTAACAATGCAAAAAAATATAGTGACAAATTTTCCAAAGCGTTCAACAATGAACAAATCTTAAAATAAGAAATTTTAACGACAACATTGAAAAATTTGTCTTTAAGTCATCATTTTTCAATTGTTATTATGAAAAATTTATTTATAATTATATTAGAAGTTATCTATAATGACAACATTCCGGCACTTCCAACAATGGAAAAAATTCCATTGACAAATATTTATATAGTTTCAACAATTGACTATATTTAAAACGTGAAAATGTCACTATCCTTTAACAATGGAAAAAATTATAGTGACAAATTTTCCCACGCTTTCAACAATGAAGAAAACTCAAAATAAGAAATTTTTCCCGCAACAATGAACAATTATATTTTGAGTCATCTTTTTTCGATTGTTATTATGAAAAATTTATTTATAATTATATTAGAAGTTATTTATAATAACATCATTCCGGAACTTCCAACAATGGAAAAAATTCCATTGACAAATATTGATACCGTTTCAACAATGGACAACATTTAAAGCCTGAAAATTTCACTATCCTTTAACAAAGGAAATATTATAGTGACAAATTTTCCCACACTTTAAACAATGAACAAATCTCAAAATAAGAAATTTTTCTGGCAACAATGAAAATTTCGTCTTTAAGTCATCATTTTTCAACTGTTATTATGAAAAATGTGTTTATAATTATATTAGAAGTTATCTATAATGTCAACTTTCCCGCACTTCCAACAATGGAAAAAATTCCGTTGACAAATAATGATACCGTTTCAACAATTGTCAATATTTAAAACGTGAAAATGTCCCTATCCTTTAACAATGGAAAAAATTATAGTGACAAATTTTCCCTCGCTTTCAACAATGAAGAAAACTTAAAATAAGAAAATTATCCCGCAACAATGTACAATTATATTTTGAGTCATCCCTATTCAATTGTTTTTATGAAAAATTTATTTATAATTATATTGGAAGTTTTTTATAATGACAAATTTCCCACACTTCCAACAATGGAAAAAATTCCATTGACAAATATTGATGCCGTTTCAACAATGGACAACATTTAAAACGTGAAAATGTCACTATTCTTTAAAAAATGAAAAAAATATAGTGACAAGTTTTCCCTCACTTTCAACAATTAACAAATCTTAAAATAAGAAATTTTAACGGCAACAATGGAAAATTCGTCTTAAGTCATCATTTTTCAATTGTTATTAAGAAAAATTTATCTATAATTATATTAGAAGTTATCTATAATGACAACGTTCCGGCACTTCCAACAATGGAAAAAATTCCATTGACAAATATTGATATAGTTTCAACAATTGACTATATTTAAAGCGTGAAAATGTCACTAAACTTTAACAATGGAAAAAATTATAGTGACAAAATATCCCACGCTTTCAACAATGAAGAAATCTTAAATATGAAATTTTTCCGGCAACAACGGAAAATTCGTTTTTAAGTCGTCATTTTCCAATTGTTATTATGAAAAATTTATTTATAATTATATTAGAAGTTATCTATAATGACAACTTTCCCGCACTTCCAACAATGGAAAAAATTCGTTTGACCAATTTTGATACCGTTTCAAGAAAGGACAATATTTAAAACGTGAAAATGTCCCTATCCTTTAACAATGGAAAAAACTATAGTGACAAATTTTCCCACACTTTAAACAATGAACAAATCACAAAATAAGAAATTTTTCTGGCAACAATGAAAAATTCGTCTTTAAGTCATCATTTTTCAACTGTTATTAAGAAAAATTTATTTATAATTATATTAGAAGTTATCTATAATGACAACATTCCGGCACTTCCAACAATGGAAAAAATTCCATTGACAAATATTGATATAGTTTCAACATTTGACTATATTTAAAACGTGAAAATGTCACTATCCTTTAACAATGGAAAAAATTATAGTGACAAATTTTCCCACGCTTTCAACAATGAAGAAAGCTCAAAATAAGAATTTTTTCCCGCAACAATGAACAATTATATTTTGAGTCATCTTTCTTCGATTGTTATTATGAAAAATTTATTTATAATTATATTAGAAATTATCTATAATGACAACTTTCTGGCACTTCCAATAATGGAAAAAATTCCTTTGTCCAATTTTGATACCATTTCAACAATGGACAATATTTAAAACGTGAAAATGTCACTATCCTTTAACAATGGAAAAAATTATGGTGACAAATTTTCCCACGCTTTCAACAATGAAGAAAATTCAACATAAGAAATTTTTCCCGCAACAATGAACAATTCTATTTTGAGTCATCTTTTTTCGATTGTTATTATGAAAAATTTATTTATAATTATATTAGAAATTATCTATAATGACAACTTTCTGGCACTTCCAATAATGGAAAAAATTCCTTTGACCAATTTTGATACCATTTCAACAATGGACAATATTTAAAACGTGAAAATGTCAGTATCCTTTAACAATGGAAAAAATTATGGTGACAAAGTTTCCCACGCTATCAACAATGAAGAAAATTCAACATAACAAGTTTTTCCCGCAACAATGAACAATTCTATTTTGAGTCATCTTTTTTCGATTGTTATTATGAAAAATTTATTTATAATTATATTAGAAATTATCTATAATGACAACTTTCCCGCACTTCCAACAATTGAAAAAATTCCATTGCAAATATTGATACCGTTTCAACAATGAACAATATTTAAAACGTAAAAATGTCCCTATCCTTTAACAATGGAAAAAATTATAGTGACAAAATATCCCACGCTTTCAACAATGAAGAAATCTTAAATATGAAATTTTTCCGGCAACAACGGAAAATTCGTTTTTAAGTCGTCATTTTCCAATTGTTATTATGAAAAATTTATTTATAATTATATTAGAAGTTATCTATAATGACAACTTTCCCGCACTTCCAACAATGGAAAAAATTCGTTTGACCAATTTTGATACCGTTTCAAGAAAGGACAATATTTAAAACGTGAAAATGTCCCTATCCTTTAACAATGGAAAAAACTATAGTGACAAATTTTCCCACACTTTAAACAATGAACAAATCACAAAATAAGAAATTTTTCTGGCAACAATGAAAAATTCGTCTTTAAGTCATCATTTTTCAACTGTTATTAAGAAAAATTTATTTATAATTATATTAGAAGTTATCTATAATGACAACATTCCGGCACTTCCAACAATGGAAAAAATTCCATTGACAAATATTGATATAGTTTCAACAATTGACTATATTTAAAACGTGAAAATGTCACTATCCTTTAACAATGGAAAAAATTATAGTGACAAATTTTCCCACGCTTTCAACAATGAAGAAAGCTCAAAATAAGAATTTTTTCCCGCAACAATGAACAATTATATTTTGAGTCATCTTTCTTCGATTGTTATTATGAAAAATTTATTTATAATTATATTAGAAATTATCTATAATGACAACTTTCTGGCACTTCCAATAATGGAAAAAATTCCTTTGACCAATTTTGATACCATTTCAACAATGGACAATATTTAAAACGTGAAAATGTCACTATCCTTTAACAATGGAAAAAATTATGGTGACAAATTTTCCCACGCTTTCAACAATGAAGAAAATTCAACATAAGAAATTTTTCCCGCAACAATGAACAATTCTATTTTGAGTCATCTTTTTTCAATTGTTATTATGAAAAATTTATTTATAATTATATTACAAATTATCTATAGTGACAACTTTCCCGCACTTCCAAGAATGGAAAAAATTCCATTGCAAATATCGATACCGTTTCAACAATGAACAATATTTAAAACGTAAAAATGTCCCTATCCTTTAACAATGGAAAAAATTATAGTGACAAATTATCCCACGCTTTCAACAATGAAGAAATCTTAAAAATATGAAATTTTTCCGGCAACAACGGAAAATTCGTCTTTAAGTCGTCATTTTCCAATTGTTATTATGAAAAATTTATTTATAATTATATTAAAGTTATCTATAATGACAACTTTCCCGCACTTCCAACAATGGAAAAAATTCCATTGACCAATTTTGATACCGTTTCAAGAATGGACAATATTTAAAACGTGAAAATGTCACTATCCTTTAACAATGGAAAAACTATAGTGACAAATTTTCCAAAGCTTTCAACAATGAACAAATCTTATAATAAGAAATTTTAACGACAACGTTGAAAAATTCGTCTTTAAGTCATCATTTTTCAATTGTTATTATGAAAAATTTATTTATAATTATATTAGAAGTTTTTTCTAATGACAACTTTCCTGCACTTCCAACAATGGGAAAAATTCCATTGACAAATATTGATACCGTTTCAACAATGGACGACATTTAAAACGCAAAAATGTCACTATTCTTTCAAAAATGAAAAAAAATATAGTGACAAGTTTTCCCTCACTTTCAGCAATTCACAAATCTTAAAATAAGAAAATTTAACGGCAACAATGAAAAATTCGTCTTAAGTCATCATTTTTCAATTGTTATTATGAAAAAATTATTTATAATTATATTAGAAGTTATTTATAATAACATCATTCCGGAACTTCCAACAATGGAAAAAATTCCATTGACAAATATTGATACCGTTTCAACAATGGACAACATTTAAAGCCTGAAAATTTCACTATCCTTTAACAAAGGAAATATTATAGTGACAAATTTTCCCACACTTTAAACAATGAACAAATCTCAAAATAAGAAATTTTTCTGGCAACAATGAAAAATTCGTCTTTAAGTCATCATTTTTCAACTGTTATTATGAAAAATGTATTTATAATTATATTAGAAGTTATCTATAATGTCAACTTTCCCGCACTTCCAACAATGGAAAAAATTCCGTTGACAAATAATGATACCGTTTCAACAATTGTCAATATTTAAAACGTGAAAATGTCCCTATCCTTTAACAATGGAAAAAATTATAGTGACAAATTTTCCCTCGCTTTCAACAATGAAGAAAACTTAAAATAAGAAAATTATCCCGCAACAATGTACAATTATATTTTGAGTCATCCCTTTTCAATTGTTTTTATGAAAAATTTATTTATAATTATATTGGAAGTTTTTTATAATGACAAATTTCCCACACTTCCAACAATGGAAAAAATTCCATTGACAAATATTGATGCCGTTTCAACAATGGACAACATTTAAAACGTGAAAATGTCACTATTCTTTAAAAAATGAAAAAAATATAGTGACAAGTTTTCCCTCACTTTCAACAATTAACAAATCTTAAAATAAGAAATTTTAACGGCAACAATGGAAAATTCGTCTTAAGTCATCATTTTTCAATTGTTATTAAGAAAAATTTATCTATAATTATATTAGAAGTTATCTATAATGACAACATTCCGGCACTTCCTACAATGGAAAAAATTCCATTGACAAATATTGATATAGTTTCAACAATTGACTATATTTAAAGCGTGAAAATGTCACTATCCTTTAACAATGGAAACAATTATAGTGACAAATTTTCCCACGCTTTCAACAATGAATAAAACTCAAAATAAGAAATTTTTCCCGCAACAATGAACAATTATATTTTGAGTCATCTTTTTTCGATTGTTATTATGAAAAATTTATTTATAATTATATTAGAAATTATCTATAATGACAACTTTCTGGCACTTCCAATAATGGAAAAAATTCCTTTGACAAATTTTGATACCATTTCAACAATGGACAATATTTAAAACGTGAAAATGTCAGTATCCTTTAACAATGGAAAAAATTATGGTGACAAAGTTTCCCACGCTTTCAACAATGAAGAAAATTCAACATAAGAAGTTTTTCCCGCAACAATGAACAATTCTATTTTGAGTCATCTTTTTTCGATTGTTATTATGAAAAATTTATTTATAATTATATTAGAAATTATCTATAATGGCAACTTTCCCGCACTTCCAACAATGGAAAAAATTCCATTGCAAATATTGATACCGTTTCAACAATGAACAATATTTAAAACGTAAAAATGTCCCTATCCTTTAACAATGGAAAAAATTATAGTGACAAAATATCCCACGCTTTCAACAATGAAGAAATCTTAAATATGAAATTTTTCCGGCAACAACGGAAAATTCGTTTTTAAGTCGTCATTTTCCAATTGTTATTATGAAAAATTTATTTATAATTATATTAGAAGTTATCTATAATGACAACTTTCCCGCACTTCCAACAATGGAAAAAATTCGTTTGACCAATTTTGATACCGTTTCAAGAAAGGACAATATTTAAAACGTGAAAATGTCCCTATCCTTTAACAATGGAAAAAACTATAGTGACAAATTTTCCCACACTTTAAACAATGAACAAATCACAAAATAAGAAATTTTTCTGGCAACAATGAAAAATTCGTCTTTAAGTCATCATTTTTCAACTGTTATTAAGAAAAATTTATTTATAATTATATTAGAAGTTATCTATAATGACAACATTCCGGCACTTCCAACAATGGAAAAAATTCCATTGACAAATATTGATATAGTTTCAACAATTGACTATATTTAAAACGTGAAAATGTCACTATCCTTTAACAATGGAAAAAATTATAGTGACAAATTTTCCCACGCTTTCAACAATGAAGAAAGCTCAAAATAAGAATTTTTTCCCGCAACAATGAACAATTATATTTTGAGTCATCTTTCTTCGATTGTTATTATGAAAAATTTATTTATAATTATATTAGAAATTATCTATAATGACAACTTTCTGGCACTTCCAATAATGGAAAAAATTCCTTTGACCAATTTTGATACCATTTCAACAATGGACAATATTTAAAACGTGAAAATGTCACTATCCTTTAACAATGGAAAAAATTATGGTGACAAATTTTCCCACGCTTTCAACAATGAAGAAAATTCAACATAAGAAATTTTTCCCGCAACAATGAACAATTCTATTTTGAGTCATCTTTTTTCGATTGTTATTATGAAAAATTTATTTATAATTATATTAGAAATTATCTATAATGACAACTTTCTGGCACTTCCAATAATGGAAAAAATTCCTTCGACAAATTTTGATACCATTTCAACAATGGACAATATTTAAAACGTGAAAATGTCAGTATCCTTTAACAATGGAAAAAATTATGGTGACAAAGTTTCCCACGCTTTCAACAATGAAGAAAATTCAACATAAGAAGTTTCTCCCGCAACAATGAACAATTCTATTTTGAGTCATCTTTTTTCGATTGTTATTATGAAAAATTTATTTATAATTATATTAGAAATTATCTATAATGACAACTTTCCCGCACTTCCAACAATTGAAAAAATTCCATTGCAAATATTGATACCGTTTCAACAATGAACAATATTTAAAACGTAAAAATGTCCCTATCCTTTAACAATGGAAAAAATTATAGTGACAAAATATCCCACGCTTTCAACAATGAAGAAATCTTAAATATGAAATTTTTCCGGCAACAACGGAAAATTCGTTTTTAAGTCGTCATTTTCCAATTGTTATTATGAAAAATTTATTTATAATTATATTAGAAGTTATCTATAATGACAACTTTCCCGCACTTCCAACAATGGAAAAAATTCGTTTGACCAATTTTGATACCGTTTCAAGAAAGGACAATATTTAAAACGTGAAAATGTCCCTATCCTTTAACAATGGAAAAAACTATAGTGACAAATTTTCCCACACTTTAAACAATGAACAAATCACAAAATAAGAAATTTTTCTGGCAACAATGAAAAATTCGTCTTTAAGTCATCATTTTTCAACTGTTATTAAGAAAAATTTATTTATAATTATATTAGAAGTTATCTATAATGACAACATTCCGGCACTTCCAACAATGGAAAAAATTCCATTGACAAATATTGATATAGTTTCAACAATTGACTATATTTAAAACGTGAAAATGTCACTATCCTTTAACAATGGAAAAAATTATAGTGACAAATTTTCCCACGCTTTCAACAATGAAGAAAGCTCAAAATAAGAATTTTTTCCCGCAACAATGAACAATTATATTTTGAGTCATCTTTCTTCGATTGTTATTATGAAAAATTTATTTATAATTATATTAGAAATTATCTATAATGACAACTTTCTGGCACTTCCAATAATGGAAAAAATTCCTTTGACCAATTTTGATACCATTTCAACAATGGACAATATTTAAAACGTGAAAATGTCACTATCCTTTAACAATGGAAAAAATTATGGTGACAAATTTTCCCACGCTTTCAACAATGAAGAAAATTCAACATAAGAAATTTTTCCCGCAACAATGAACAATTCTATTTTGAGTCATCTTTTTTCAATTGTTATTATGAAAAATTTATTTATAATTATATTACAAATTATCTATAGTGACAACTTTCCCGCACTTCCAAGAATGGAAAAAATTCCATTGCAAATATCGACACCGTTTCAACAATGAACAATATTTAAAACGTAAAAATGTCCCTATCCTTTAACAATGGAAAAAATTATAGTGACAAATTATCCCACGCTTTCAACAATGAAGAAATCTTAAAAATATGAAATTTTTCCGGCAACAACGGAAAATTCGTCTTTAAGTCGTCATTTTCCAATTCTTATTATGAAAAATTTATTTATAATTATATTAAAGTTATCTATAATGACAACTTTCCCGCACTTCCAACAATGGAAAAAATTCGTTTGACCAATTTTGATACCGTTTCAAGAAAGGACAATATTTAAAACGTGAAAATGTCCCTATCCTTTAACAATGGAAAAAACTATAGTGACAAATTTTCCCACACTTTAAACAATGAACAAATCACAAAATAAGAAATTTTTCTGGCAACAATGAAAAATTCGTCTTTAAGTCATCATTTTTCAACTGTTATTAAGAAAAATTTATTTATAATTATATTAGAAGTTATCTATAATGACAACATTCCGGCACTTCCAACAATGGAAAAAATTCCATTGACAAATATTGATATAGTTTCAACAATTGACTATATTTAAAACGTGAAAATGTCACTATCCTTTAACAATGGAAAAAATTATAGTGACAAATTTTCCCACGCTTTCAACAATGAAGAAAGCTCAAAATAAGAATTTTTTCCCGCAACAATGAACAATTATATTTTGAGTCATCTTTCTTCGATTGTTATTATGAAAAATTTATTTATAATTATATTAGAAATTATCTATAATGACAACTTTCTGGCACTTCCAATAATGGAAAAAATTCCTTTGACCAATTTTGATACCATTTCAACAATGGACAATATTTAAAACGTGAAAATGTCACTATCCTTTAACAATGGAAAAAATTATGGTGACAAATTTTCCCACGCTTTCAACAATGAAGAAAATTCAACATAAGAAATTTTTCCCGCAACAATGAACAATTCTATTTTGAGTCATCTTTTTTCAATTGTTATTATGAAAAATTTATTTATAATTATATTACAAATTATCTATAGTGACAACTTTCCCGCACTTCCAAGAATGGAAAAAATTCCATTGCAAATATCGATACCGTTTCAACAATGAAGAATATTTAAAACGTAAAAATGTCCCTATCCTTTAACAATGGAAAAAATTATGGTGACAAAGTTTCCCACGCTTTCAACAATGAAGAAAATTCAACATAAGAAGTTTCTCCCGCAACAATGAACAATTCTATTTTGAGTCATCTTTTTTCGATTGTTATTATGAAAAATTTATTTATAATTATATTAGAAATTATCTATAATGACAACTTTCCCGCACTTCCAACAATTGAAAAAATTCCATTGCAAATATTGATACCGTTTCAACAATGAACAATATTTAAAACGTAAAAATGTCCCTATCCTTTAACAATGGAAAAAATTATAGTGACAAAATATCCCACGCTTTCAACAATGAAGAAATCTTAAATATGAAATTTTTCCGGCAACAACGGAAAATTCGTTTTTAAGTCGTCATTTTCCAATTGTTATTATGAAAAATTTATTTATAATTATATTAGAAGTTATCTATAATGACAACTTTCCCGCACTTCCAACAATGGAAAAAATTCGTTTGACCAATTTTGATACCGTTTCAAGAAAGGACAATATTTAAAACGTGAAAATGTCCCTATCCTTTAACAATGGAAAAACTATAGTGACAAATTTTCCAAAGCTTTCAACAATGAACAAATCTTATAATAAGAAATTTTAACGACAACGTTGAAAAATTCGTCTTTAAGTCATCATTTTTCAATTGTTATTATGAAAAATTTATTTATAATTATATTAGAAGTTTTTTCTAATGACAACTTTCCTGCACTTCCAACAATGGGAAAAATTCCATTGACAAATATTGATACCGTTTCAACAATGGACGACATTTAAAACGCAAAAATGTCACTATTCTTTCAAAAATGAAAAAAAATATAGTGACAAGTTTTCCCTCACTTTCAACAATTAACAAATCTTAAAATAAGAAAATTTAACGGCAACAATGAAAAATTCGTCTTAAGTCATCATTTTTCAATTGTTATTATGAAAAAATTATTTATAATTATATTAGAAGTTATTTATAATAACATCATTCCGGAACTTCCAACAATGGAAAAAATTCCATTGACAAATATTGATACCGTTTCAACAATGGACAACATTTAAAGCCTGAAAATTTCACTATCCTTTAACAAAGGAAATATTATAGTGACAAATTTTCCCACACTTTAAACAATGAACAAATCTCAAAATAAGAAATTTTTCTGGCAACAATGAAAATTTCGTCTTTAAGTCATCATTTTTCAACTGTTATTATGAAAAATGTATTTATAATTATATTAGAAGTTATCTATAATGTCAACTTTCCCGCACTTCCAACAATGGAAGAAATTCTGTTGACAAATAATGATACCGTTTCAACAATTGTCAATATTTAAAACGTGAAAATGTCCCTATCCTTTAACAATGGAAAAAATTATAGTGACAAATTTTCCCTCGCTTTCAACAATGAAGAAAACTTAAAATAAGAAAATTATCCCGCAACAATGTACAATTATATTTTGAGTCATCCCTATTCAATTGTTTTTATGAAAAATTTATTTATAATTATATTGGAAGTTTTTTATAATGACAAATTTCCCACACTTCCAACAATGGAAAAAATTCCATTGACAAATATTGATGCCGTTTCAACAATGGACAACATTTAAAACGTGAAAATGTCACTATTCTTTAAAAAATGAAAAAAATATAGTGACAAGTTTTCCCTCACTTTCAACAATTAACAAATCTTAAAATAAGAAATTTTAACGGCAACAATGGAAAATTCGTCTTAAGTCATCATTTTTCAATTGTTATTAAGAAAAATTTATCTATAATTATATTAGAAGTTATCTATAATGACAACATTCCGGCACTTCCAACAATGGAAAAAATTCCATTGACAAATATTGATATAGTTTCAACAATTGACTATATTTAAAGCGTGAAAATGTCACTAAACTTTAACAATGGAAAAAATTATAGTGACAAATTTTCCCACGCTTTCAACAATGAAGAAAACTCAAAATAAGAAATTTTTCCCGCAACAATGAACAATTATATTTTGAGTCATCTTTTTTCGATTGTTATTATGAAAAATTTATTTATAATTATATTAGAAATTATCTATAATGTCAACTTTCTGGCACTTCCAATAATGGAAAAAATTCCTTCGACAAATTTTGATACCATTTCAACAATGGACAATATTTAAAACGTGAAAATGTCAGTATCCTTTAACAATGGAAAAAATTATGGTGACAAAGTTTCCCACGCTTTCAACAATGAAGAAAATTCAACATAAGAAGTTTTTCCCGCAACAATGAACAATTCTATTTTGAGTCATCTTTTTTCGATTGTTATTATGAAAAATTTATTTATAATTATATTAGAAATTATCTATAATGACAACTTTCCCGCACTTCCAACAATTGAAAAAATTCCATTGCAAATATTGATACCGTTTCAACAATGAACAATATTTAAAACGTAAAAATGTCCCTATCCTTTAACAATGGAAAAAATTATAGTGACAAAATATCCCACGCTTTCAACAATGAAGAAATCTTAAATATGAAATTTTTCCGGCAACAACGGAAAATTCGTTTTTAAGTCGTCATTTTCCAATTGTTATTATGAAAAATTTATTTATAATTATATTAAAGTTATCTATAATGACAACTTTCCCGCACTTCCAACAATGGAAAAAATTCGTTTGACCAATTTTGATACCGTTTCAAGAAAGGACAATATTTAAAACGTGAAAATGTCCCTATCCTTTAACAATGGAAAAAACTATAGTGACAAATTTTCCCACACTTTAAACAATGAACAAATCACAAAATAAGAAATTTTTCTGGCAACAATGAAAAATTCGTCTTTAAGTCATCATTTTTCAACTGTTATTAAGAAAAATTTATTTATAATTATATTAGAAGTTATCTATAATGACAACATTCCGGCACTTACAACAATGGAAAAAATTCCATTGACAAATATTGATATAGTTTCAACAATTGACTATATTTAAAACGTGAAAATGTCACTATCCTTTAACAATGGAAAAAATTATAGTGACAAATTTTCCCACGATTTCAACAATGAAGAAAGCTCAAAATAAGAATTTTTTCCCGCGACAATGAACAATTATATTTTGAGTCATCTTTCTTCGATTGTTATTATGAAAAATTTATTTATAATTATATTAGAAATTATCTATAATGACAACTTTCTGGCACTTCCAATAATGGAAAAAATTCCTTTGACCAATTTTGATACCATTTCAACAATGGACCAAATTTAAAACGTGAAAATGTCACTATCCTTTAACAATGGAAAAAATTATGGTGACAAATTTTCCCACGCTTTCAACAATGAAGAAAATTCAACATAAGAAATTTTTCCCGCAACAATGAACAATTCTATTTTGAGTCATCTTTTTTCAATTGTTATTATGAAAAATTTATTTATAATTATATTACAAATTATCTATAGTGACAACTTTCCCGCACTTCCAAGAATGGAAAAAATTCCATTGCAAATATCGATACCGTTTCAACAATGAACAATATTTAAAACGTAAAAATGTCCCTATCCTTTAACAATGGAAAAAATTATAGTGACAAATTATCCCACGCTTTCAACAATGAAGAAATCTTAAAAATATGAAATTTTTCCGGCAACGACGGAAAATTCGTCTTTAAGTCGTCATTTTCCAATTGTTATTATGAAAAATTTATTTATAATTATATTAAAGTTATCTATAATGACAACTTTCCCGCACTTCCAACAATGGAAAAAATTCCATTGACCAATTTTGATACCGTTTCAAGAATGGACAATATTTAAAACGTGAAAATGTCACTATCCTTTAACAATGGAAAAAACTATAGTGACAAATTTTCCAAAGCGTTCAACAATGAACAAATCTTAAAATAAGAAATTTTAACGACAACATTGAAAAATTTGTCTTTAAGTCATCATTTTTCAATTGTTATTATGAAAAATTTATTTATAATTATATTAGAATTTTTTTCTCATGACAACTTTCCTGCACTTCCAACAATGGGAAAAATTCCATTGACAAATATTGATACCGTTTCAACAATGGACGACATTTAAAACGTGAAAATGTCACTATTCTTTAAAAAATGAAAAAAAAATATAGTGACAAGTTTTCCCACACTTTCAACAATTACCAAATTTAAAATAAGAAATTTTAACGCCAACAATGAAAAATTCTTCTTTAAATCATCATTTTTCAATTGTTATTATGAAAAATTTATTTATAATTATATTAGAAATTGTCTATAATGAACACTTTCCTGCATTTTCAACAACGGAAAAAATTCCATTGACAAATATTGATACCGTTTCAATAATGGACAATATTTAAAACGTAAAAGTGTCCCTATCCTTTAACAATGCAAAAAAATATAGTGACAAATTTTCCAAAGCGTTCAACAATGAACAAATCTTAAAATAAGAAATTTTAACGACAACATTGAAAAATTTGTCTTTAAGTCATCATTTTTCAATTGTTATTATGAAAAATTTATTTATAATTATATTAGAAGTTATCTATAATGACAACATTCCGGCACTTCCAACAATGGAAAAAATTCCATTGACAAATATTGATATAGTTTCAACAATTGACTATATTTAAAACGTGAAAATGTCACTATCCTTTAACAATGGAAAAAATTATAGTGACAAATTTTCCCACGCTTTCAACAATGAAGAAAACTCAAAATAAGAAATTTTTCCCGCAACAATGAACAATTATATTTTGAGTCATCTTTTTTCGATTGTTATTATGAAAAATTTATTTATAATTATATTAGAAGTTTTTTATAATGACAAATTTCCCACACTTCCAACAATGGAAAAAATTCCATTGACAAATATTGATGCCGTTTCAACAATGGACAACATTTAAAACGTGAAAATGTCACTATTCTTTAAAAAATGAAAAAAATATAGTGACAAGTTTTCCCACACTTTCAACAATTAACAAATTTAAAATAAGAAATTTTAACGGCAACAATGAAAAATTCGTCTTTAAATCATCATTTTTCAATTGTTATTATGAAAAATTTATTTATAATTATATTAGAAATTGTCTATAATGAACACTTTCCTGCAGTTTCAACAACGGAAAAAATTCCATTGACAAATATTGATACCGTTTCAACAATGGACGACATTTAAAACGCAAAAATGTCACTATTCTTTCAAAAATGAAAAAAATATAGTGACAAGTTCTCCCTCACTTTCAACAATTAACAAATCTTAAAATAAGAAATTTTAACGGCAACAATGAAAAATTCGTCTTAAGTCATCATTTTTCAATTGTTATTATGAAAAAATTATTTATATAATTATATTAGAAGTTATTTACAATAACATCATTCCGTAACTTCCAACAATGGAAAAAATTCCATTGACAAATATTGATACCGTTTCAACAATGGACAACATTTAAAGCCTGAAAATTTCACTATCCTTTAACAAAGGAAATATTATAGTGACAAATTTTCCCACACTTTAAACAATGAACAAATCTCAAAATAAGAAATTTTTCTGGCAACAATGAAAAATTCGTCTTTAAGTCATCATTTTTCAACTGTTATTATGAAAAATGTATTTATAATTATATTAGAAGTTATCTATAATGTCAACTTTCCCGCACTTCCAACAATGGAAAAAATTCCATTGACAAATAATGATACCGTTTCAACAATTGTCAATATTTAAAACGTGAAAATGTCCCTATCCTTTAACAATGGAAAAAATTATAGTGACAAATTTTCCCTCGCTTTCAACAATGAAAAAAACTTAAAATAAGAAAATTATCCTGCAACAATGTACAATTATATTTTGAGTCATCCCTTTTCAATTGTTTTTATGAAAAATTTATTTATAATTATATTAGAAGTTTTTTATAATGACAAATTTCCCACACTTCCAACAATGGAAAAAATTCCATTGACAAATATTGATACCGTTTCAACAATGGACAACATTTAAAGCCTGAAAATTTCACTATCCTTTAACAAAGGAAAAATTATAGTGACAAATTTTCCCACACTTTAAACAATGAACAAATCTCAAAATAAGAAATTTTTCTGGCAACAATGAAAAATTCGTCTTTAAATCATCATTTTTCAATTGTTATTATGAAAAATTTATTTATAATTATATTAGAAATTGTCTATAATGAACACTTTCCTGCATTTTCAACAACGGAAAAAATTCCATTGACAAATATTGATACCGTTTCAATAATGGACAATATTTAAAACGTAAAAGTGTCCCTATCCATTAACAATGGAAAAAATTATAATGACAATATTTCCCAATCTTTCAACAATGAAGAAATCTTAAAATATGAAATTTTTCTGGCAACAATGGAAAATTCGTCTTAAGTCATCATTTTTCAATTGTTGTTAAGAAAAATTTATTTTTAATTATATTAGAAGTTATCTATAATGACAACATTCCGGCACTTCCAACAATGGAAATAATTCCATTGACAAATATTGATATAGTTTCAACAATTGACTATATTTAAAACGTGAAAATGTCACTATCCTTTAACAATGGAAAAAATTATAGTGACAAATTTTCCCACGCTTTCAACAATGAAGAAAACTCAAAATAAGAAATTTTTCCCGCAACAATGAACAATTATATTTTGAGTCATCTTTTTTCGATTGTTATTATGAAAACTTTATTTATAATTATATTAGAAGTTTTTTATAATGACAAATTTCCCACACTTCCAACAATGGAAAAAATTCCATTGACAAATATTGATGCCGTTTCAACAATGGACAACATTTAAAACGTGAAAATGTCACTATTCTTTAAAAAATGAAAAAAATATAGTGACAAGTTTTCCCACACTTTCAACAATTAACAAATTTAAAATAAGAAATTTTAACGGCAACAATGAAAAATTCGTCTTTAAATCATCATTTTTCAATTGTTATTATGAAAAATTTATTTATAATTATATTAGAAATTGTCTATAATGAACACTTTCCTGCATTTTCAACAACGGAAAAAATTCCATTGACAAATATTGATACCGTTTCAACAATGAACAATATTTAAAACGTAAAAATGTCCCTATCCTTTAAAAATGGAAAAAACTATAGTGACAAATTATCCCACGCTTTCAACAATGAAGAAATCTTAAATATGAAATTTTTCCGGCAACAACGGAAAATTCGTCTTTAAGTCGTCATTTTCCAATTGTTATTATGAAAAATTTATTTATAATTATATTAGAAGTTATCTATAATGACAACTTTCCCGCACTTCCAACAATGGAAAAAAATTCCATTGACAAATATTGATACCGTTTCAACAATGGACGACATTTAAAACGCGAAAATGTCACTATTCTTTAAAAAATGAAAAAAAATATAGTGACAAGTTTTCCCTCACTTTCAACAATTAACAAATCTTAAAATAAGAAATTTTAACGACAACATTGAAAAATTTGTCTTTAAGTCATCATTTTTCAATTGTTATTATGAAAAATGTATTTATAATTATATTAGAAGTTATCTATAATGACAACATTCCGGCACTTCCAACAATGGAAAAAATTCCATTGACAAATATTGATATAGTTTCAACAATTGACTATATTTAAAACGTGAAAATGTCACTATCCTTTAACAATGGAAAAAATTATAGTGACAAATTTTCCCACGCTTTCAACAATGAAGAAAGCTCAAAATAAGAATTTTTTCCCGCAACGATGAACAATTATATTTTGTGTCATCTTTCTTCGATTGTTATTATGAAAAATTTATTTATAATTATATTAGAAATTATCTATAATGACAACTTTCTGGCACTTCCAATAATGGAAAAAATTCCTTTGACCAATTTTGATACCATTTCAACAATGGACAATATTTAAAACGTGAAAATGTCACTATCCTTTAACAATGGAAAAAATTATGGTGACAAATTTTCCCACGCTTTCAACAATGAAGAAAATTCAACATAAGAAATTTTTCCCGCAACAATGAACAATTCTATTTTGAGTCATCTTTTTTCAATTGTTATTATGAAAAATTTATTTATAATTATATTACAAATTATCTATAGTGACAACTTTCCCGCACTTCCAAGAATGGAAAAAATTCCATTGCAAATATCGATACCGTTTCAACAATGAACAATATTTAAAACGTAAAAATGTCCCTATCCTTTAACAATGGAAAAAATTATAGTGACAAATTATCCCACGCTTTCAACAATGGAGAAATCTTAAAAATATGAAATTTTTCCGGCAACAACGGAAAATTCGTCTTTAAGTCGTCATTTTCCAATTGTTATTATGAAAAATTTATTTATAATTATATTAAAGTTATCTATAATGACAACTTTCCCGCACTTCCAACAATGGAAAAAATTCCATTGACCAATTTTGATACCGTTTCAAGAATGGACAATATTTAAAACGTGAAAATGTCACTATCCTTTAACAATGGAAAAACTATAGTGACAAATTTTCCAAAGCTTTCAACAATGAACAAATCTTATAATAAGAAATTTTAACGACAACGTTGAAAAATTCGTCTTTAAGTCATCATTTTTCAATTGTTATTATGAAAAATTTATTTATAATTATATTAGAAGTTTTTTCTAATGACAACTTTCCTGCACTTCCAACAATGGGAAAAATTCCATTGACAAATATTGATACCGTTTCAACAATGGACGACATTTAAAACGCAAAAATGTCACTATTCTTTCAAAAATGAAAAAAAATATAGTGACAAGTTTTCCCTCACTTTCAGCAATTAACAAATCTTAAAATAAGAAAATTTAACGGCAACAATGAAAAATTCGTCTTAAGTCATCATTTTTCAATTGTTATTATGAAAAAATTATTTATAATTATATTAGAAGTTATTTATAATAACATCATTCCGGAACTTCCAACAATGGAAAAAATTCCATTGACAAATATTGATACCGTTTCAACAATGGACAACATTTAAAGCCTGAAAATTTCACTATCCTTTAACAAAGGAAATATTATAGTGACAAATTTTCCCACACTTTAAACAATGAACAAATCTCAAAATAAGAAATTTTTCTGGCAACAATGAAAAATTCGTCTTTAAGTCATCATTTTTCAACTGTTATTCTGAAAAATGTATTTATAATTATATTAGAAGTTATCTATAATGTCAACTTTCCCGCACTTCCAACAATGGAAAAAATTCCGTTGACAAATAATGATACCGTTTCAACAATTGTCAATATTTAAAACGTGAAAATGTCCCTATCCTTTAACAATGGAAAAAATTATAGTGACAAATTTTCCCTCGCTTTCAACAATGAAGAAAACTTAAAATAAGAAAATTATCCCGCAACAATGTACAATTATATTTTGAGTCATCCCTTTTCAATTGTTTTTATGAAAAATTTATTTATAATTATATTGGAAGTTTTTTATAATGACAAATTTCCCACACTTCCAACAATGGAAAAAATTCCATTGACAAATATTGATGCCGTTTCAACAATGGACAACATTTAAAACGTGAAAATGTCACTATTCTTTAAAAAATGAAAAAAATATAGTGACAAGTTTTCCCTCACTTTCAACAATTAACAAATCTTAAAATAAGAAATTTTAACGGCAACAATAGAAAATTCGTCTTAAGTCATCATTTTTCAATTGTTATTAAGAAAAATTTATCTATAATTATATTAGAAGTTATCTATAATGACAACATTCCGGCACTTCCAACAATGGAAAAAATTCCATTGACAAATATTGATATAGTTTCAACAATTGACTATATTTAAAGCGTGAAAATGTCACTATCCTTTAACAATGGAAACAATTATAGTGACAAATTTTCCCACGCTTTCAACAATGAATAAAACTCAAAATAAGAAATTTTTCCCGCAACAATGAACAATTATATTTTGAGTCATCTTTTTTCGATTGTTATTATGAAAAATTTATTTATAATTATATTAGAAATTATCTATAATGACAACTTTCTGGCACTTCCAATAATGGAAAAAATTCCTTTGACAAATTTTGATACCATTTCAACAATGGACAATATTTAAAACGTGAAAATGTCCCTATCCTTTAACAATGGAAAAAATTATAGTGACAAAATATCCCACGCTTACAACAATGAAGAAATCTTAAATATGAAATTTTTCCGGCAACAACGGAAAATTCGTTTTTAAGTCGTCATTTTCCAATTGTTATTATGAAAAATTTATTTATAATTATATTAGAAGTTATCTATAATGACAACTTTCCCGCACTTCCAACAATGGAAAAAATTAGTTTGACCAATTTTGATACCGTTTCAAGAAAGGACAATATTTAAAACGTGAAAATGTCCCTATCCTTTAACAATGGAAAAAACTATAGTGACAAATTTTCCAAAGCGTTCAACAATGAATAAATCTTAAAATAAGAAATTTTAACGACAACATTGAAAAATTTGTCTTTAAGTCATCATTTTTCAATTGTTATTATGAAAAATTTATTTATAATTATATTAGAATTTTTTTCTCATGACAACTTTCCTGCACTTCCAACAATGGGAAAAATTCCATTGACAAATATTGATACCGTTTCAACAATGGACGACATTTAAAACGTGAAAATGTCACTATTCTTTAAAAAATGAAAAAAAAATATAGTGACAAGTTTTCCCACACTTTCAACAATTACCAAATTTAAAATAAGAAATTTTAACGCAAACAATGAAAAATTCTTCTTTAAATCATCATTTTTCAATTGTTATTATGAAAAATTTATTTATAATTATATTAGAAGTTATCTATAATGACAACATTCCGGAACTTCCAACAATGGAAAAAATTCCATTGACAAATTTTGATACCGTTTCAACAATGGACAACATTTAAAGCCTGAAAATTTCACTATCCTGTAACAAAGGAAAAATTATAGTGACAAATTTTCCCAGACTTTCAACAATTACCAAATTTAAAATAAGAAATTTTAACGCCAACAATGAAAAATTCTTCTTTAAATCATCATTTTTCAATTGTTATTATGAAAAATTTATTTATAATTATATTAGAAATTGTCTATAATGAACACTTTCCTGCATTTTCAACAACGGAAAAAATTCCATTGACAAATATTGATACCGTTTCAATAATGGACAATATTTAAAACGTAAAAGTGTCCCTATCCTTTAACAATGCAAAAAAATATAGTGACAAATTTTCCAAAGCGTTCAACAATGAACAAATCTTAAAATAAGAAATTTTAACGACAACATTGAAAAATTTGTCTTTAAGTCATCATTTTTCAATTGTTATTATGAAAAATTTATTTATAATTATATTAGAAGTTATCTATAATGACAACATTCCGGCACTTCCAACAATGGAAAAAATTCCATTGACAAATATTGATATAGTTTCAACAATTGACTATATTTAAAACGTGAAAATGTCACTATCCTTTAACAATGGAAAAAATTATAGTGACAAATTTTCCCACGCTTTCAACAATGAAGAAAACTCAAAATAAGAAATTTTTCCCGCAACAATGAACAATTATATTTTGAGTCATCTTTTTTCGATTGTTATTATGAAAAATTTATTTATAATTATATTAGAAGTTTTTTATAATGACAAATTTCCCACACTTCCAACAATGGAAAAAATTCCATTGACAAATATTGATGCCGTTTCAACAATGGACAACATTTAAAACGTGAAAATGTCACTATTCTTTAAAAAATGAAAAAAATATAGTGACAAGTTTTCCCACACTTTCAACAATTAACAAATTTAAAATAAGAAATTTTAACGGCAACAATGAAAAATTCGTCTTTAAATCATCATTTTTCAATTGTTATTATGAAAAATTTATTTATAATTATATTAGAAATTGTCTATAATGAACACTTTCCTGCAGTTTCAACAACGGAAAAAATTCCATTGACAAATATTGATACCGTTTCAACAATGGACGACATTTAAAACGCAAAAATGTCACTATTCTTTCAAAAATGAAAAAAATATAGTGACAAGTTCTCCCTCACTTTCAACAATTAACAAATCTTAAAATAAGAAATTTTAACGGCAACAATGAAAAATTCGTCTTAAGTCATCATTTTTCAATTGTTATTATGAAAAAATTATTTATATAATTATATTAGAAGTTATTTACAATAACATCATTCCGTAACTTCCAACAATGGAAAAAATTCCATTGACAAATATTGATACCGTTTCAACAATGGACAACATTTAAAGCCTGAAAATTTCACTATCCTTTAACAAAGGAAATATTATAGTGACAAATTTTCCCACACTTTAAACAATGAACAAATCTCAAAATAAGAAATTTTTCTGGCAACAATGAAAAATTCGTCTTTAAGTCATCATTTTTCAACTGTTATTATGAAAAATGTATTTATAATTATATTAGAAGTTATCTATAATGTCAACTTTCCCGCACTTCCAACAATGGAAAAAATTCCATTGACAAATAATGATACCGTTTCAACAATTGTCAATATTTAAAACGTGAAAATGTCCCTATCCTTTAACAATGGAAAAAATTATAGTGACAAATTTTCCCTCGCTTTCAACAATGAAAAAAACTTAAAATAAGAAAATTATCCTGCAACAATGTACAATTATATTTTGAGTCATCCCTTTTCAATTGTTTTTATGAAAAATTTATTTATAATTATATTAGAAGTTTTTTATAATGACAAATTTCCCACACTTCCAACAATGGAAAAAATTCCATTGACAAATATTGATGCCGTTTCAACAATGGACAACATTTAAAACGTGAAAATGTCACTATTCTTTAAAAAATGAAAAAAATATAGTGACAAGTTTTCCCACACTTTCAACAATTAACAAATTTAAAATAAAAAATTTTAACGGCAACAATGAAAAATTCGTCTTTAAATCATCATTTTTCAATTGTTATTATGAAAAATTTATTTATAATTATATTAGAAATTGTCTATAATGAACACTTTCCTGCATTTTCAACAACGGAAAAAATTCCATTGACAAATATTGATACCGTTTCAATAATGGACAATATTTAAAACGTAAAAGTGTCCCTATCCTTTAACAATGGAAAAAATTATAATGACAAAATTTCCCACTCTTTCAACAATGAAGAAATCTTAAAATATGAAATTTTTCTGGCAACAATGGAAAATTCGTCTTAAGTCATCATTTTACAATTGTTATTAAGAAAAATTTATTTATAATTATATTAGAAGTTATCTATAATGACAACATTCCGGCACTTCCAACAATGGAAAAAATTCCATTGACAAATATTGATATAGTTTCAACAATTGTCTATATTTAAAACGTGAAAATGTCACTTTCCTTTAACAATGGAAAAAATTATAGTGACAAATTTTCCCACGCTTTCAACAATGAAGAAAGCTCAAAATAAGAAATTTTTCCCGCAAAAATGAACAATTATATTTTGAGTCATCTTTCTTCGATTGTTATTATGAAAAATTTATTTATAATTATATTAGAAATTATCTATAATGACAACTTTCTGGCACTTTCAATAATGGAAAAAATTCCTTTGACCAATTTTGATACCATTTCAACAATGGACAATATTCAAAACGTGAAAATGTCACTATCCTTTAACAATGGAAAAAATTATGGTGACAAATTTTCCCACGCTTTCAACAATGAAGAAAATTCAACATAAGAAATTTTTCCCGCAACAATGAACAATTCTATTTTGAGTCATCTTTTTTCAATTGTTATTATGAAAAATTTATTTATAATTATATTAGGAATTATCTATAATGACAACTTTCCCGCACTTCCAAGAATGGAAAAAATTCCATTGCAAATATTGATACCGTTTCAACAATGAACAATATTTAAAACGTAAAAATGTCCCTATCCTTTAACAATGGAAAAAATTATAGTGACAAATTATCCCACGCTTTCAACAATGAAGAAATCTTAAAAATATGAAATTTTTCCGGCAACAACGGAAAATTCGTCTTTAAGTCGAAATTTTGCAATTGTTATTACGAAAAATTTATTTATAATTATATTAGAAGTTATCTTTAATGACAACTTTCCCGCACTTCCAACAATGGAAAAAATTCCATTGACCAATTTTGATACCGTTTCAAGAATGGACAATATTTAAAACGTGAAAATGTCACTATCCTTTAACAATGGAAAAACTATAGTGACAAATTTTCCAAAGCTTTCAACAATGAACAAATCTTATAATAAGAAATTTTAACGACAACGTTGAAAAATTCGTCTTTAAGTCATCATTTTTCAATTGTTATTATGAAAAATTTATTTATAATTATATTAGAAATTTTTTCTAATGACAACTTTCCTGCACTTCCAACAATGGGAAAAATTCCATTGACAAATATTGATACCGTTTCAACAATGGACGACATTTAAAACGCAAAAATGTCACTATTCTTTCAAAAATGAAAAAAATATAGTGACAAGTTCTCCCTCACTTTCAACAATTAACAAATCTTAAAATAAGAAATTTTAACGGCAACAATGAAAAATTCGTCTTAAGTCATCATTTTTCAATTGTTATTATGAAAAATTTATTTATAATTATATTAGAAATTGTCTATAATGAACACTTTCCTGCATTTTCAACAACGGAAAAAATTCCATTGACAAATATTGATACCGTTTCAATAATGGACAATATTTAAAACGTAAAAGTGTCCCTATCCTTTAACAATGGAAAAAATTATAATGACAAAATTTCCCACTCTTTCAACAATGAAGAAATCTTAAAATATGAAATTTTACTGGCAACAATGGAAAATTCGTCTTAAGTCATCATTTTACAATTGTTATTAAGAAAAATTTATTTATAATTATATTAGAAGTTATCTATAATGACAACATTCCGGCACTTCCAACAATGGAAAAAATTCCATTGACCAATTTTGATACCATTTCAACAATGGACAATATTTAAAACGTGAAAATGTCACTATCCTTTAACAATGGAAAAAATTATGGTGACAAATTTTCCCACGCTTTCAACAATGAAGAAAATTCAACATAAGAAATTTTTCCCGCAACAATGAACAATTCTATTTTGAGTCATCTTTTTTCAATTGTTATTATGAAAAATTTATTTATAATTATATTAGGAATTATCTATAATGACAACTTTCCCGCACTTCCAAGAATGGAAAAAATTCCATTGCAAATATTGATACCGTTTCAACAATGAACAATATTTAAAACGTAAAAATGTCCCTATCCTTTAACAATGGAAAAAATTATAGTGACAAATTATCCCACGCTTTCAACAATGAAGAAATCTTAAAAATATGAAATTTTTCCGGCAACAACGGAAAATTCGTCTTTAAG
Organism: Maratus michaelseni; assembly: GCA_963931845.1. NCBI lineage: Eukaryota > Metazoa > Arthropoda > Arachnida > Araneae > Salticidae > Maratus > Maratus michaelseni. The sequence goes on from OZ007597.1 coordinate 281,919,042, forward strand.
TCGTCATTTTCCAATTGTTATTATGAAAAATTTATTTATAATTATATTAGAAGTTATCTTTAATGACAACTTTCCCGCACTTCCAACAATGGAAAAAATTCCATTGACCAATTTTGATACCGTTTCAAGAATGGACAATATTTAAAACGTAAAAATGTCACTATCCTTTAACAATGGAAAAACTATAGTGACAAATTTTCCAAAGCTTTCAACAATGAACAAATCTTATAATAAGAAATTTTAACGACAACGTTGAAAAATTCGTCTTTAAGTCATCATTTTTCAATTGTTATTATGAAAAATTTATTTATAATTATATTAGAAGTTTTTTCTAATGACAACTTTCCTGCACTTCCAACAATGGGAAAAATTCCATCGACAAATATTGATACCGTTTCAACAATGGACGACATTTAAAACGCAAAAATGTCACTATTCTTTCAAAAATGAAAAAAATATAGTGACAAGTTCTCCCTCACTTTCAACAATTAACAAATCTTAAAATAAGAAATTTTAACGGCAACAATGAAAAATTCGTCTTAAGTCATCATTTTTCAGTTGTTATTATGAAAAAATTATTTATAATTATATTAGAAGTTATTTATAATAACATCATTCCGTAACTTCCAACAATGGAAAAAATTCCATTGACAAATATTGATACCGTTTCAACAATGGACAACATTTAAAGCCTGAAAATTTCACTATCCTTTAACAAAGGAAATATTATAGTGACAAATTTTCCCACACTTTAAACAATGAACAAATCTCAAAATAAGAAATTTTTCTGGCAACAATGAAAAATTCGTCTTTAAGTCATCATTTTTCAATTGTTATTATGAAAAATTTATTTATAATTATATTAGAAGTTTTTTCTAATGACAACTTTCCTGCACTTCCAACAATGGGAAAAATTCCATTGACAAATATTGATACCGTTTCAACAATGGACGACATTTAAAACGCAAAAATGTCACTATTCTTTCAAAAATGAAAAAAATATAGTGACAAGTTCTCCCTCACTTTCAACAATTAACAAATCTTAAAATAAGAAATTTTAACGGCAACAATGAAAAATTCGTCTTAAGTCATCATTTTTCAATTGTTATTATGAAAAATTTATTTATAATTATATTAGAAATTGTCTATAATGAACACTTTCCTGCATTTTCAACAACGGAAAAAATTCCATTGACAAATATTGATACCGTTTCAATAATGGACAATATTTAAAACGTAAAAGTGTCCCTATCCTTTAACAATGGAAAAAATTATAATGACAAAATTTCCCACTCTTTCAACAATGAAGAAATCTTAAAATATGAAATTTTTCTGGCAACAATGGAAAATTCGTCTTAAGTCATCATTTTACAATTGTTATTAAGAAAAATTTATTTATAATTATATTAGAAGTTATCTATAATGACAACATTCCGGCACTTCCAACAATGGAAAAAATTCCATTGACAAATATTGATATAGTTTCAACAATTGACTATATTTAAAACGTGAAAATGTCACTATCCTTTAACAATGGAAAAAATTATAGTGACAAATTTTCCCACGCTTTCAACAATGAAGAAAGCTCAAAATAAGAAATTTTTCCCGCAACAATGAACAATTATATTTTGAGTCATCTTTCTTCGATTGTTATTATGAAAAATTTATTTATAATTATATTAGAAATTATCTATAATGACAACTTTCTGGCACTTCCAATAATGGAAAAAATTCCTTTGACCAATTTTGATACCATTTCAACAATGGACAATATTTAAAACGTGAAAATGTCACTATCCTTTAACAATGGAAAAAATTATTGTGACATATTTTCCCACGCTTTCAACAATGAAGAAAATTCAACATAAGAAATTTTTCCCGCAACAATGAACAATTCTATTTTGAGTCATCTTTTTTCAATTGTTATTATGAAAAATTTATTTATAATTATATTAGGAATTATCTATAATGACAACTTTCCCGCACTTCCAAGAATGGAAAAAATTCCATTGCAAATATTGATACCGTTTCAACAATGAACAATATTTAAAACGTAAAAATGTCCCTATCCTTTAACAATGGAAAAAATTATAGTGACAAATTATCCCACGCTTTCAACAATGAAGAAATCTTAAAAATATGAAATTTTTCCGGCAACAACGGAAAATTCGTCTTTAAGTCGTCATTTTCCAATTGTTATTATGAAAAATTTATTTATAATTATATTAGAAGTTATCTTTAATGACAACTTTCCCGCACTTCCAACAATGGAAAAAATTCCATTGACCAATTTTGATACCGTTTCAAGAATGGACAATATTTAAAACGTGAAAATGTCACTATCCTTTAACAATGGAAAAACTATAGTGACAAATTTTCCAAAGCTTTCAACAATGAACAAATCTTATAATAAGAAATTTTAACGACAACGTTGAAAAATTCGTCTTTAAGTCATCATTTTTCAATTGTTATTATGAAAAATTTATTTATAATTATATTAGAAGTTTTTTCTAATGACAACTTTCCTGCACTTCCAACAATGGGAAAAATTCCATTGACAAATATTGATACCGTTTCAACAATGGACGACATTTAAAACGCAAAAATGTCACTATTCTTTCAAAAATGAAAAAAATATAGTGACAAGTTCTCCCTCACTTTCAACAATTAACAAATCTTAAAATAAGAAATTTTAACGGCAACAATGAAAAATTCGTCTTAAGTCATCATTTTTCAATTGTTATTATGAAAAATTTATTTATAATTATATTAGAAATTGTCTATAATGAACACTTTCCTGCATTTTCAACAACGGAAAAAATTCCATTGACAAATATTGATACCGTTTCAATAATGGACAATATTTAAAACGTAAAAGTGTCCCTATCCTTTAACAATGGAAAAAATTATAATGACAAAATTTCCCACTCTTTCAACAATGAAGAAATCTTAAAATATGAAATTTTTCTGGCAACAATGGAAAATTCGTCTTAAGTCATCATTTTACAATTGTTATTAAGAAAAATTTATTTATAATTATATTAGAAGTTATCTATAATGACAACATTCCGGCACTTCCAACAATGGAAAAAATTCCATTGACAAATATTGATATAGTTTCAACAATTGACTATATTTAAAACGTGAAAATGTCACTATCCTTTAACAATGGAAAAAATTATAGTGACAAATTTTCCCACGCTTTCAACAATGAAGAAAGCTCAAAATAAGAAATTTTTCCCGCAAAAATGAACAATTATATTTTGAGTCATCTTTCTTCGATTGTTATTATGAAAAATTTATTTATAATTATATTAGAAATTATCTATAATGACAACTTTCTGGCACTTCCAATAATGGAAAAAATTCCTTTGACCAATTTTGATACCATTTCAACAATGGACAATATTTAAAACGTGAAAATGTCACTATCCTTTAACAATGGAAAAAATTATGGTGACAAATTTTCCCACGCTTTCAACAATGAAGAAAATTCAACATAAGAAATTTTTCCCGCAACAATGAACAATTCTATTTTGAGTCATCTTTTTTCAATTGTTATTATGAAAAATTTATTTATAATTATATTAGGAATTATCTATAATGACAACTTTCCCGCACTTCCAAGAATGGAAAAAATTCCATTGCAAATATTGATACCGTTTCAACAATGAACAATATTTAAAACGTAAAAATGTCCCTATCCTTTAACAATGGAAAAAATTATAGTGACAAATTATCCCACGCTTTCAACAATGAAGAAATCTTAAAAATATGAAATTTTTCCGGCAACAACGGAAAATTCGTCTTTAAGTCGTCATTTTCCAATTGTTATTATGAAAAATTTATTTATAATTATATTAGAAGTTATCTTTAATGACAACTTTCCCGCACTTCCAACAATGGAAAAAATTCCATTGACCAATTTTGATACCGTTTCAAGAATGGACAATATTTAAAACGTGAAAATGTCACTATCCTTTAACAATGGAAAAACTATAGTGACAAATTTTCCAAAGCTTTCAACAATGAACAAATCTTATAATAAGAAATTTTAACGACAACGTTGAAAAATTCGTCTTTAAGTCATCATTTTTCAATTGTTATTATGAAAAATTTATTTATAATTATATTAGAAGTTTTTTCTAATGACAACTTTCCTGCAATTCCAACAATGGGAAAAATTCCATTGACAAATATTGATACCGTTTCAACAATGGACGACATTTAAAACGCAAAAATGTCACTATTCTTTCAAAAATGAAAAAAATATAGTGACAAGTTCTCCCTCACTTTCAACAATTAACAAATCTTAAAATAAGAAATTTTAACGGCAACAATGAAAAATTCGTCTTAAGTCATCATTTTTCAATTGTTATTATGAAAAAATTATTTATAATTATATTAGAAGTTATTTATAATAACATCATTCCGTAACTTCCAACAATGGAAAAAATTCCATTGACAAATATTGATACCGTTTCAACAATGGACAACATTTAAAGCCTGAAAATTTCACTATCCTTTAACAAAGGAAATATTATAGTGACAAATTTTCCCACACTTTAAACAATGAACAAATCTCAAAATAAGAAATTTTTCTGGCAACAATGAAAAATTCGTCTTTAAGTCATCATTTTTCAACTGTTATTATGAAAAATGTATTTATAATTATATTAGAAGTTATCTATAATGTCAACTTTCCCGCACTTCCAACAATGGAAAAAATTCCATTGACAAATAATGATACCGTTTCAACTATTGTCAATATTTAAAACGTGAAAATGTCCCTATCCTTTAACAATGGAAAAAATTATAGTGACAAATTTTCCCTCGCTTTCAACAATGAAGAAAACTTAAAATAAGAAAATTATCCAGCAACAATGTACAATTATATTTTGAGTCATCCCTTTTCAATTGTTTTTATGAAAAATTTATTTATAATTATATTAGAAGTTTTTTATAATGACAAATTTCCCACACTTCCAACAATGGAAAAAATTCCATTGACAAATATTGATGCCGTTTCAACAATGGACAACATTTAAAACGTGAAAATGTCACTATTCTTTAAAAAATGAAAAAAATATAGTGACAAGTTTTCCCACACTTTCAACAATTAACAAATTTAAAATAAGAAATTTTAACGGCAACAATGAAAAATTCGTCTTTAAATCATCATTTTTCAATTGTTATTATGAAAAATTTATTTATAATTATATTAGAAATTGTCTATAATGAATACTTTCCTGCATTTTCAACAACGGAAAAAATTCCATTGACAAATATTGATACCGTTTCAATAATGCACAATATTTAAAACGTAAAAGTGTCCCTATCCTTTAACAATGGAAAACATTATAATGACAAAATTTCCCACTCTTTCAACAATGAAGAAATCTTAAAATATGAAATTTTTCTGGCAACAATGGAAAATTCGTCTTAAGTCATCATTTTTCAATTGTTATTAAGAAAAATTTATTTATAATTATATTAGAAGTTATCTATAATGACAACATTCCGGCACTTCCAACAATGGAAAAAATTCCATTGACAAATTTTGATATAGTTTCAACAATTGACTATATTTAAAACGTGAAAATGTCACTATCCTTTAACAATGGAAAAAATTATAGTGACAAATTTTCCCACGCTTTCAACAATGAAGAAAGCTCAAAATAAGAAATTTTTCCCGCAACAATGAACATTTATATTTTGAGTCATCTTTTTTCGATTGTTATTATGAAAAATATATTTATAATTATATTAGAAATTATCTATAATGACAACTTTCTGGCACTTCCAATAATGGAAAAAATTCCTTTGACCAATTTTGATACCATTTCAACAATGGACAATATTTAAAACGTGAAAATGTCACTATCCTTTAACAATGGAAAAAATTATGGAGACAAATTTTCCCACGCTTTCAACAATGAAGAAAATTCAACGTAAGAAATTTTTCCCGCAACAATGAACAATTCTATTTTGAGTCATCTTTTTTCAATTGTTATTATGAAAAATTTATTTATAATTATATTAGGAATTATCTATAATGACAACTTTCCCGCACTTCCAAGAATGGAAAAAATTCCATTGCAAATATTGATACCGTTTCAACAATGAACAATATTTAAAACGTAAAAATGTCCCTATCCTTTAACAATGGAAAAAATTATAGTGACAAATTATCCCACGCTTTCAACAATGAAGAAATCTTAAAAATATGAAATTTTTCCGGCAACAACGGAAAATTCGTCTTTAAGTCGTCATTTTCCAATTGTTATTATGAAAAATTTATTTATAATTATATTAGAAGTTATCTTTAATGACAACTTTCCCGCACTTCCAACAATGGAAAAAATTCCATTGACCAATTTTGATACCGTTTCAAGAATGGACAATATTTAAAACGTGAAAATGTCACTATCCTTTAACAATGGAAAAACTATAGTGACAAATTTTCCAAAGCTTTCAACAATGAACAAATCTTATAATAAGAAATTTTAACGACAACGTTGAAAAATTCGTCTTTAAGTCATCATTTTTCAATTGTTATTATGAAAAATTTATTTATAATTATATTAGAAGTTTTTTCTAATGACAACTTTCCTGCACTTCCAACAATGGGAAAAATTCCATTGACAAATATTGATACCGTTTCAACAATGGACGACATTTAAAACGCAAAAATGTCACTATTCTTTCAAAAATGAAAAAAATATAGTGACAAGTTCTCCCTCACTTTCAACAATTAACAAATCTTAAAATAAGAAATTTTAACGGCAACAATGAAAAATTCGTCTTAAGTCATCATTTTTCAATTGTTATTATGAAAAATTTATTTATAATTATATTAGAAATTGTCTATAATGAACACTTTCCTGCATTTTCAACAACGGAAAAAATTCCATTGACAAATATTGATACCGTTTCAATAATGGACAATATTTAAAACGTAAAAGTGTCCCTATCCTTTAACAATGGAAAAAATTATAATGACAAAATTTCCCACGCTTTCAACAATGAAGAAATCTTAAAATATGAAATTTTTCTGGCAACAATGGAAAATTCGTCTTAAGTCATCATTTTACAATTGTTATTAAGAAAAATTTATTTATAATTATATTAGAAGTTATCTATAATGACAACATTCCGGCACTTCCAACAATGGAAAAAATTCCATTGACAAATATTGATATAGTTTCAACAATTGACTATATTTAAAACGTGAAAATGTCACTATCCTTTAACAATGGAAAAAATTATAGTGACAAATTTTCCCACGCTTTCAACAATGAAGAAAGCTCAAAATAAGAAATTTTTCCCGCAACAATGAACAATTATATTTTGAGTCATCTTTCTTCGATTGTTATTATGAAAAATTTATTTATAATTATATTAGAAATTATCTATAATGACAACTTTCTGGCACTTCCAATAATGGAAAAAATTCCTTTGACCAATTTTGATACCATTTCAACAATGGACAATATTTAAAACGTGAAAATGTCACTATCCTTTAACAATGGAAAAAATTATGGTGACAAATTTTCCCACGCTTTCAACAATGAAGAAAATTCAACATAAGAAATTTTTCCCGCAACAATGAACAATTCTATTTTGAGTCATCTTTTTTCAATTGTTATTATGAAAAATTTATTTATAATTATATTAGGAATTATCTATAATGACAACTTTCCCGCACTTCCAAGAATGGAAAAAATTCCATTGCAAATATTGATACCGTTTCAACAATGAACAATATTTAAAACATAAAAATGTCCCTATCCTTTAACAATGGAAAAAATTATAGTGACAAATTATCCCACGCTTTCAACAATGAAGAAATCTTAAAAATATGAAATTTTTCCGGCAACAACGGAAAATTCGTCTTTAAGTCGTCATTTTCCAATTGTTATTATGAAAAATTTATTTATAATTATATTAGAAGTTTTTTCTAATGACAACTTTCCTGCACTTCCAACAATGGGAAAAATTCCATTGACAAATATTGATACCGTTTCAACAATGGACGACATTTAAAACGCAAAAATGTCACTATTCTTTCAAAAATGAAAAAAATATAGTGACAAGTTCTCCCTCACTTTCAACAATTAACAAATCTTAAAATAAGAAATTTTAACGGCAACAATGAAAAATTCGTCTTAAGTCATCATTTTTCAATTGTTATAATGAAAAAATTATTTATAATTATATTAGAAGTTATTTATAATAACATCATTCCGTAACTTCCAACAATGGAAAAAATTCCATTGACAAATATTGATACCGTTTCAACAATGGACAACATTTAAAGCCTGAAAATTTCACTATCCTTTAACAAAGGAAATATTATAGTGACAAATTTTCCCACACTTTAAACAATGAACAAATCTCAAAATAAGAAATTTTTCTGGCAACAATGAAAAATTCGTCTTTAAGTCATCATTTTTCAACTGTTATTATGAAAAATGTATTTATAATTATATTAGAAGTTATCTATAATGTCAACTTTCCCGCACTTCCAACAATGGAAAAAATTCCATTGACAAATAATGATACCGTTTCAACTATTGTCAATATTTAAAACGTGAAAATGTCCCTATCCTTTAACAATGGAAAAAATTATAGTGACAAATTTTCCCTCGCTTTCAACAATGAAGAAAAATTAAAATAAGAAAATTATCCAGCAACAATGTACAATTATATTTTGAGTCATCCCTTTTCAATTGTTTTTATGAAAAATTTATTTATAATTATATTAGAAGTTTTTTATAATGACAAATTTCCCACACTTCCAACAATGGAAAAAATTCCATTGAAAAATATTTATGCCGTTTCAACAATGGACAACATTTAAAACGTGAAAATGTCACTATTCTTTAAAAAATGAAAAAAATATAGTGACAAGTTTTCCCACACTTTCAACAATTAACAAATTTAAAATAAGAAATTTTAACGGCAACAATGAAAAATTCGTCTTTAAATCATCATTTTTCAATTGTTATTATGAAAAATTTATTTATAATTATATTAGAAATTGTCTATAATGAACACTGTCCTGCATTTTCAACAACGGAAAAAATTCCATTGACAAATATTGATACCGTTTCAATAATGCACAATATTTAAAACGTAAAAGTGTCCCTATCCTTTAACAATGGAAAACATTATAATGACAAAATTTCCCACTCTTTCAACAATGAAGAAATCTTAAAATATGAAATTTTTCTGGCAACAATGGAAAATTCGTCTTAAGTCATCATTTTTCAATTGTTATTAAGAAAAATTTATTTATAATTATATTAGAAGTTATCTATAATGACAACATTCCGGCACTTCCAACAATGGAAAAAATTCCATTGACAAATTTTGATATAGTTTCAACAATTGACTATATTTAAAACGTGAAAATGTCACTATCCTTTAACAATGGAAAAAATTATAGTGACAAATTTTCCCACGCTTTCAACAATGAAGAAAGCTCAAAATAAGAAATTTTTCCCGCAACAATGAACAATTATATTTTGAGTCATCTTTTTTCGATTGTTATTATGAAAAATTTATTTATAATTATATTAGAAATTATCTATAATGACAACTTTCCCGCACTTCCAAGAATGGAAAAAATTCCATTGCAAATATTGATATCGTTTCAACAATGAACAATATTTAAAACGTAAAAATGTCCCTATCCTTTAACAATGGAAAAAAATATAGTGACAAATTATCCCACTCTTTCAACAATGAAGAAATATGAAATATGAAATTTTTCCGGCAACAACGGAAAATTCGTCTTTAAGTCGTCATTTTCCAATTGTTATTATGAAAAATTTATTTATAATTATATTAGAAATTATCTATAATGACAACTTTCCCGCACTTCCAAGAATGGAAAAAATTCCATTGCAAATATTGATATCGTTTCAACAATGAACAATATTTAAAACGTAAAAATGTCCCTATCCTTTAACAATGGAAAAAATTATAGTGACAAATTATCCCACTCTTTCAACAAAAAAGAAATCTGAAATATGAAATTTTTCCGACAACAACGGAAAATTCGTCTTTAAGTCGTCATTTTCCAATTGTTATTATGAAAAATTTATTTATAATTATATTAGAAGTTATCTATAATGACAACTTTCCCGCACTTCCAACAATGGGAAAAATTCCATTGACAAATATTGATACCGTTTCAACAATGGACGACATTTAAAACGTGAAAATGTCACTATTCTTTAAAAAATGAAAAAAATATATAGTGACAAATTTTCCCACACTGTCAACAATTAACAAATCTTAAAATATGAAACTTTTCCGGCAACAATGAAAAATTATATTTTGAGTCATCCCTTTTCAATTGTTTTTATGAAAAATTTATTTATAATTATTTTAGAAGTTTTTTATAATGACAAATTTCCCACACTTCCAACAATGGAAAAAGTTCCATTGACAAATATTGATGCCGTTTCAACAATGGACAACATTTAAAACGTGAAAATGTCACTATTCTTTAAAAAATGAAAAAAATATAGTGACAAGTTTTCCCACACTTTCAACAATTAACAAATTTAAAATAAGAAATTTTTCCGGCAACAATGGAAAATTCGTCTTAACTCATCATTTTTCAATTGTTATTATGAAAAATTTATTTATAATTATATTAGAAATTATCTATAATGACAACTTTCCCGCACTTCCAAGAATGGAAAAAATTCCATTGCAAATATTGATACCGTTTCAACAATGAACATTATTTAAAACGTGAAAATGTCACTATCCTTTAACAATGGAAAAACTATAGTGACAAATTTTCCAAAGCTTTAAACAATGAACAAATCTTATAATAAGAAATTTTAACGACAACGTTGAAAAATTCGTCTTTAAGTCATCATTTTTCAATTGTTATTATGAAAAATTTATTTATAATTATATTAGAGGTTTTTTTCTAATACCAACTTTCCTGCACTTCCAACAATGGGAAAAATTCCATTGACAAATATTGATACCGTTTCAACAATGGACGACATTTAAAACGTGAAAATGTCACTATTCTTTAAAAAATGAAAAAAAATATAGTGACAAGTTTTCCCTCACTTTCAACAATTAACAAATCTTAAAATAAGAAATTTTAACGGCAACAATGAAAAATTCGTCTTAAGTCATCATTTTTCAATTGTTATTATGAAAAATTTATTTATAATTATATTAGAAGTTATCTATAATGACAACATTCCGGAACTTCCAACAATGGAAAAAATTCCATTGACAAATATTGATACCGTTTCAACAATGGACGACATTTAAAACGAGAAAATGTCACTATTCTTTAAAAAATGAAAAAAAAATATAGTGACAAGCTTTCCCACACTGTCAACAATTAACAAATCTTAAAATAAGAAATTTTAACGGCAACAATGAAAAATTCGTCATTAAGTCATCATTTTTCAATTGTTATTATGAAAAATTTATTTATAATTATATTATAAATTGTCTATAATAAACACTTTCCCGCACTTCCAACAATGGAAAAAATTCCATTGACAAATATTGATACCGTTTCAACAATGGACAACATTTAAAGCCTGAAAATTTCACTATCCTTTAACAAAGGAAATATTATAGTGACAAATTTTCCCACACTTTAAACAATGAACAAATCTCAAAATAAGAAATTTTTCTGGCAACAATGAAAAATTCGTCTTTAAGTCATCATTTTTCAACTGTTATTATGAAAAATGTATTTATAATTATATTAGAAGTTATCTATAATGTCAACTTTCCCGCACTTCCAACAATGGAAAAAATTCCATTGACAAATAATGATACCGTTTCAACTATTGTCAATATTTAAAACGTGAAAATGTCCCTATCCTTTAACAATGGAAAAAATTATAGTGACAAATTTTCCCTCGCTTTCAACAATGAAGAAAAATTAAAATAAGAAAATTATCCAGCAACAATGTACAATTATATTTTGAGTCATCCCTTTTCAATTGTTTTTATGAAAAATTTATTTATAATTATATTAGAAGTTTTTTATAATGACAAATTTCCCACACTTCCAACAATGGAAAAAATTCCATTGACAAATATTTATGCCGTTTCAACAATGGACAACATTTAAAGCGTGAAAATGTCACTATTCTTTAAAAAATGAAAAAAATATAGTGACAAGTTTTCCCACACTTTCAACAATTAACAAATTTAAAATAAGAAATTTTAACGGCAACAATGAAAAATTCGTCTTTAAATCATCATTTTTCAATTGTTATTATGAAAAATTTATTTATAATTATATTAGAAATTGTCTATAATGAACACTTTCCTGCATTTTCAACAACGGAAAAAATTCCATTGACAAATATTGATACCGTTTCAATAATGCACAATATTTAAAACGTAAAAGTGTCCCTATCCTTTAACAATGGAAAACATTATAATGACAAAATTTCCCACTCTTTCAACAATGAAGAAATCTTAAAATATGAAATTTTTCTGGCAACAATGGAAAATTCGTCTTAAGTCATCATTTTTCAATTGTTATTAAGAAAAATTTATTTATAATTATATTAGAAGTTATCTATAATGACAACATTCCGGCACTTCCAACAATGGAAAAAATTCCATTGACAAATTTTGATATAGTTTCAACAATTGACTATATTTAAAACGTGAAAATGTCACTATCCTTTAACAATGGAAAAAATTATAGTGACAAATTTTCCCACGCTTTCAACAATGAAGAAAGCTCAAAATAAGAAATTTTTCCCGCAACAATGAACAATTATATTTTGAGTCATCTTTTTTCGATTGTTATTATGAAAAATTTATTTATAATTATATTAGAAATTATCTATAATGACAACTTTCCCGCACTTCCAAGAATGGAAAAAATTCCATTGCAAATATTGATATCGTTTCAACAATGAACAATATTTAAAACGTAAAAATGTCCCTATCCTTTAACAATGGAAAAAAATATAGTGACAAATTATCCCACTCTTTCAACAATGAAGAAATCTGAAATATGAAATTTTTCCGGCAACAACGGAAAATTCGTCTTTAAGTCGTCATTTTCCAATTGTTATTATGAAAAATTTATTTATAATTATATTAGAAATTATCTATAATGACAACTTTCCCGCACTTCCAAGAATGGAAAAAATTCCATTGCAAATATTGATATCGTTTCAACAATGAACAATATTTAAAACGTAAAAATGTCCCTATCCTTTAACAATGGAAAAAATTATAGTGACAAATTATCCCACTCTTTCAACAAAAAAGAAATCTGAAATATGAAATTTTTCCGGCAACAACGGAAAATTCGTCTTTAAGTCGTCATTTTCCAATTGTTATTATGAAAAATTTATTTATAATTATATTAGAAGTTATCTATAATGACAATTTTCCCGCACTTCCAACAATGGGAAAAATTCCATTGACAAATATTGATACCGTTTCAACAATGGACGACATTTAAAACGTGAAAATGTCACTATTCTTTAAAAAATGAAAAAAATATATAGTGACAAATTTTCCCACACTGTCAACAATTAACAAATCTTAAAATATGAAACTTTTCCGGCAACAATGAAAAATTATATTTTGAGTCATCCCTTTTCAATTGTTTTTATGAAAAATTTATTTATAATTATATTAGAAGTTTTTTATAATGACAAATTTCCCACACTTCCAACAATGGAAAAAGTTCCATTGACAAATATTGATGCCGTTTCAACAATGGACAACATTTAAAACGTGAAAATGTCACTATTCTTTAAAAAATGAAAAAAATATAGTGACAAGTTTTCCCACACTTTCAACAATTAACAAATTTAAAATAAGAAATTTTTCCGGCAACAATGGAAAATTCGTCTTAACTCATCATTTTTCAATTGTTATTATGAAAAATTTATTTATAATTATATTAGAAATTATCTATAATGACAACTTTCCCGCACTTCCAAGAATGGAAAAAATTCCATTGCAAATATTGATACCGTTTCAACAATGAACATTATTTAAAACGTGAAAATGTCACTATCCTTTAACAATGGAAAAACTATAGTGACAAATTTTCCAAAGCTTTAAACAATGAACAAATCTTATAATAAGAAATTTTAACGACAACGTTGAAAAATTCGTCTTTAAGTCATCATTTTTCAATTGTTATTATGAAAAATTTATTTATAATTATATTAGAGGTTTTTTTCTAATACCAACTTTCCTGCACTTCCAACAATGGGAAAAATTCCATTGACAAATATTGATACCGTTTCAACAATGGACGACATTTAAAACGTGAAAATGTCACTATTCTTTAAAAAATGAAAAAAAATATAGTGACAAGTTTTCCCTCACTTTCAACAATTAACAAATCTTAAAATAAGAAATTTTAACGGCAACAATGAAAAATTCGTCTTAAGTCATCATTTTTCAATTGTTATTATGAAAAATTTATTTATAATTATATTAGAAGTTATCTATAATGACAACATTCCGGAACTTCCAACAATGGAAAAAATTCCATTGACAAATATTGATACCGTTTCAACAATGGACGACATTTAAAACGAGAAAATGTCACTATTCTTTTAAAAATGAAAAAAAAATATAGTGACAAGCTTTCCCACACTGTCAACAATTAACAAATCTTAAAATAAGAAATTTTAACGGCAACAATGAAAAATTCGTCATTAAGTCATCATTTTTCAATTGTTATTATGAAAAATTTATTTATAATTATATTATAAATTGTCTATAATAAACACTTTCCCGCACTTCCAACAATGGAAAAAATTCCATTGACAAATATTGATACCGTTTCAACAATTGACAATATTTAAAACGTGAAAATGTCCCTATCCTTTAACAATGGAAAAAATTGTAGTGACAAATTTTCCCTCGCTTTCCAGAATGAAGAAAACTTAAAATATGAAATTTTTCCGGCAACAATGGAAAATTCGTCTTAACTCATCATTTTTCAATTGTTATTATGAAAAATTTATTTATAATTATATTAGAAGTTATCTATAATGACAACATTCCGGAACTTCCAACAATGGAAAAAATTCCATTGACAAAAATTGATACAGTTTCAACAATTGACTATATTTAAAACGTGAAAATGTTCCCATTCTTTAACAATGGAAAAAAATTATAGTGACAAAATTTCCTACGTTTTCATCAATGAAGAAATCTTAAAATATGAAACTTTTCCGGCAACAATGAAAAATCCGTCTTTATGTCATCATTTTTCAACTGTTATTATGAAAAATGTATTTATATTTATATTAGAAGTTATCTATAATGACAACTTTCCCGCACTTCCAACAATGGAAAAAATTCCATTGACCAA
The DNA here is from genome assembly GCA_963931845.1 of Maratus michaelseni. Lineage (NCBI taxonomy): Eukaryota > Metazoa > Arthropoda > Arachnida > Araneae > Salticidae > Maratus > Maratus michaelseni. Next base: position 281,934,412 of record OZ007597.1, read on the forward strand.
TTTTGATACCGTTTCAAGAATGGACAATATTTAAAACGTGAAAATGTCACTATCCTTTAACAATGGAATAAACTATAGTGACAAATTTTCCAAATCTTTCAACAATGAAGAAATCTTAAAATATGAAATTTTTCTGGCAACAATGAAAAATTCGTCTTTAAGTCATCATTTTTCAACTGTTATTATGAAAAATGTATTTATAATTATATTAGAAGTTATCTATAATGTCAACTTTCCCGCACTTCCAACGATGGAAAAAATTCCATTGACAAATAATGATACCGTTTCAACAATTGACAATATTTAAAACGTGAAAATGTCCCTATCCTTTAACAATGGAAAAAATTATAGTGACAAATTTTCCCTCGCTTTCAACAATGAAGAAAACTTAAAATAAGAAAATTATCCTGCAACAATGCACAATTATATTTTGAGTCATCCCTTTCAATTGTTTTTTTGAAAAATTTATTTATAATTATATTAGAAGTTTTTTATAATGACAAATTTCCCACACTTCCAACAATGGAAAAAATTCCATTGACAAATATTGATGCCGTTTCAACAATGGACAACATTTAAAACGTGAAAATGTCACTATTCTTTAAAAAATGAAAAAAATATAGTGACAAGTTTTCCCACACTTTCAACAATTAACAAATTTAAAATAAGAAATTTTTACGGCAACAATGGAAAATTCGTCTTAACTCATCATTTTTCAATTGTTATTAAGAAAAATTTATTTATAATTATATTAGAAGTTATCTATAATGACAACATTCCGGCACTTCCAACAATGGAAAAAATTCCATTGACAAATATTGATATAGTTTCAACAATTGACTATATTTAAAACGTGAAAATGTCACTATCCTTTAACAATGGAAAAAATTATGGTGACAAATTTTCCCACGCTTTCAACAATGAAGAAATTTCAACATAAGAAATTTTTCCCGCAACAATGAACAATTCTATTTAGAGTCATCTTTTTTCAATTGTTATTATGAAAAATTTATTTATAATTATATTAGAAATTATCTATAATGACAACTTTCACGCACTTCCAAGAATGGAAAAAATTCCATTGCAAATATTGATACCGTTTCAACAATGAACAATATTTAAAACGTAAAAATGTCCTTATCCTTTAACAATGGAAAAAAATTATAGTGACAAATTATACGACGCTTTCAACAATGAAGAAATCTTAAATATGAAATTTTTCCGGCAACAACGGAAAATTCGTCTTTAAGTCACCATTTTCCAATTGATATTATGAAAAATTTATTTATAATTATATTAGAAGTTATCTATAATGACAACTTTCCCGCACTTCCAACAATGGAAAAAATTTAATTGACCAATTTTGATACCGTTTCAAGAATGGACAATATTTAAAACGTGAAAATGTCACTATCCTTTAACAATGGAAAAACTATAGTGACAAATTTTCCAAAGCTTTAAACAATGAACAAATCTTATAATAAGAAATTTTAACGACAACGTTGAATAATTCGTCTTTAAGTCATCATTTTTCAATTGTTATTATGAAAAATTTATTTATAATTATATTAGAGGTTTTTTCTAATACCAACTTTCCTGCACTTCCAACAATGGGAAAAATTCCATTGACAAATATTGATACCGTTTCAACAATGGACGACATTTAAAACGTGAAAATGTCACTATTCTTTAAAAAATGAAAAAAAATATAGTGACAAGTTTTCCCTCACTTTCAACAATTAACAAATCTTAAAATAAGAAATTTTAACGGCAACAATGAAAAATTCGTCTTAAGTCATCATTTTTCAATTGTCATTATGAAAAATTTATTTATAATTATATTAGAAGTTATCTATAATGACAACATTCCGGAACTTCCAACAATGGAAAAAATTCCATTGACAAATATTGATACCGTTTCAACAATGGACGACATTTAAAACGAGAAAATGTCACTATTCTTTAAAAAATGAAAAAAAAAATATAGTGACAAGCTTTCCCACACTGTCAACAATTAACAAATCTTAAAATAAGAAATTTTAACGGCAACAATGAAAAATTCGTCATTAAGTCATCATTTTTCAATTGTTATTATGAAAAATTTATTTATAATTATATTATAAATTGTCTATAATAAACACTTTCCCGCACTTCCAACAATGGAAAAAATTCCATTGACAAATATTGATACCGTTTCAACAATTGACAATATTTAAAACGTGAAAATGTCCCTATCCTTTAACAATGGAAAAAATTGTAGTGACAAATTTTCCCTCGCTTTCCAGAATGAAGAAAACTTAAAATATGAAATTTTTCCGGCAACAATGGAAAATTCGTCTTAACTCATCATTTTTCAATTGTTATTATGAAAAATTTATTTATAATTATATTAGAAGTTATCTATAATGACAACTTTCCGGAACTTCCAACAATGGAAAAAATTCCATTGACAAATATTGATACAGTTTCAACAATTGACTATATTTAAAACGTGAAAATGTTCCCATTCTTTAACAATGGAAAAAAAATTATAGTGACAAATTTTCCGACGTTTTCATCAATGAAGAAATCTTAAAATATGAAACTTTTCCGGCAACAATGAAAAATCCGTCTTTATGTCATCATTTTTCAACTGTTATTATGAAAAATGTATTTATAATTATATTAGAAGTTATCTATAATGACAACTTTCCCGCACTTCCAACAATGGAAAAAATTCCATTGACCAATTTTGATACCGTTTCAAGAATGGACAATATTTAAAACGTGAAAATGTCACTATCCTTTAACAATGGAATAAACTATAGTGACAAATTTTCCAAATCTTTCAACAATGAGGAAATCTTAAAATATGAAATTTTTCTGGCAACAATGAAAAATTCGTCTTTAAGTCATCATTTTTCAACTGTTATTATGAAAAATGTATTTATAATTATATTAGAAGTTATCTATAATGTCAACTTTCCCGCACTTCCAACAATGGAAAAAATTCCATTGACAAATAATGATACCGTTTCAACAATTGACAATATTTAAAACGTGAAAATGTCCCTATCCTTTAACAATGGAAAAAATTATAGTGACAAATTTTCCCTCGCTTTCAACAATGAAGAAAACTTAAAATAAGAAAATTATCCCGCAACAATGCACAATTATATTTTGAGTCATCCCTTTCAATTGTTTTTATGAAAAATTTATTTATAATTATATTAGAAGTTTTTTATAATGACAAATTTCCCACACTTCCAACAATGGAAAAAATTCCATTGACAAATATTGATGCCGTTTGAACAATGGACAACATTTAAAACGTGAAAATGTCACTATTCTTTAAAAAATGAAAAAAATATAGTGACAAGTTTTCCCACACTTTCAACAATTAACAAATTTAAAATAAGAAATTTTTACGGCAACAATGAAAAATTCGTCTTTAAATCATCATTTTTCAATTGTTATTATGAAAAATTTATTTATAATTATATTAGAAATTATCTATAATGACAACTTTCCCGCACTTCCAAGAATGGAAAAAATTCCATTGACAAATATTGATACCGTTTCAATAATGGACAATATTTAAAACGTAAAAGTGTCCCTATCCTTTAACAATGGAAAAAATTATAATGACAAAATTTCCCACTCTTTCAACAATGAAGAAATCTTAAAATATGAAATTTTTCTGGCAACAATGGAAAATTCGTCTTAAGTCATCATTTTTCAATTGTTATTAAGAAAAATTTATTTATAATTATATTAGAAGTTATCTATAATGACAACATTCCGGCACTTCCAACAATGGAAAAAATTCCATTGACAAATATTGATATAGTTTCAACAATTGACTATATTTAAAACGTGAAAATGTCACTATCCTTTAACAATGGAAAAAATTATGGTGACAAATTTTCCCACGCTTTCAACAATGAAGAAATTTCAACATAAGAAATTTTTCCCGCAACAATGAACAATTCTATTTAGAGTCATCTTTTTTCAATTGTTATTATGAAAAATTTATTTATAATTATATTAGAAATTATCTATAATGACAACTTTCACGCACTTCCAAGAATGGAAAAAATTCCATTGCAAATATTGATACCGTTTCAACAATGAACAATATTTAAAACGTAAAAATGTCCTTATCCTTTAACAATGGAAAAAATTATAGTGACAAATTATACGACGCTTTCAACAATGAAGAAATCTTAAATATGAAATTTTTCCGGCAACAACGGAAAATTCGTCTTTAAGTCGTCATTTTCCAATTGATATTATGAAAAATTTATTTATAATTATATTAGAAGTTATCTATAATGACAACTTTCCCGCACTTCCAACAATGGAAAAAATTTAATTGACCAATTTTGATACCGTTTCAAGAATGGACAATATTTAAAACGTGAAAATGTCACTATCCTTTAACAATGGAAAAACTATAGTGACAAATTTTCCAAAGCTTTAAACAATGAACAAATCTTATAATAAGAAATTTTAATGACAACGTTGAATAATTGGTCTTTAAGTCATCATTTTTCAATTGTTATTATGAAAAATTTATTTATAATTATATTAGAAGTTTTTTCTAATGACAACTTTCCTGCACTTCCAACAATGGGAAAAATTCCATTGACAAATATTGATACCGTTTCAACAATGGACGACATTTAAAACGTGAAAATGTCACTATTCTTTAAAAAATGAAAAAAAATATAGTGACAAGTTTTCCCTCACTTTCAACAATTAACAAATCTTAAAATAAGAAATTTTAACGGCAACAATGAAAAATTCGTCTTAAGTCATCATTTTTCAATTGTTATTATGAAAAAATTATTTATAATTATATTAGAAGTTATCTATAATGACAACATTCCGGAACTTCCAACAATGGAAAAAATTCCATTGACAAATATTGATACCGTTTCAACAATGGACGACATTTAAAACGTGAAAATGTCACTATTCTTTAACAATGGAAAAAATTATAATGACAAAATTTCCCACTCTTTCAACAATGAAGAAATCTTAAAATATGAAATTTTTCTGGCAACAATGGAAAATTCGTCTTAAGTCATCATTTTTCAATTGTTATTAAGAAAAATTTATTTATAATTATATTATAAATTGTCTATAATAAACACTTTCCCGCACTTCCAACAATGGAAAAAATTCCATTGACAAATATTGATAACGTTTCAACAATTGACAATATTTAAAACGTGAAAATGTCCCTATCCTTTAACAATGGAAAAAATTGTAGTGACAAATTTTCCCTCGCTTTCCAGAATGAAGAAAACTTAAAATATGAAATTTTTCCGGCAACAATGGAAAATTCGTCTTAACTCATCATTTTTCAATTGTTATTATGAAAAATTTATTTATAATTATATTAGAAGTTATCTATAATGACAACATTCCGGAACTTCCAACAATGGAAAAAATTCCATTGACAAATATTGATACAGTTTCAACAATTGACTATATTTAAAACGTGAAAATGTTCCCATTCTTTAACAATGGAAAAAAAATTATAGTGACAAATTTTCCTACGTTTTCATCAATGAAGAAATCTTAAAATATGAAACTTTTCCGGCAACAATGAAAAATCCGTCTTTATGTCATCATTTTTCAACTGTTATTATGAAAAATGTATTTATAATTATATTAGAAGTTATCTATAATGACAACTTTCCCGCACTTCCAACAATGGAAAAAATTCCATTGACCAATTTTGATACCGTTTCAAGAATGGACAATATTTAAAACGTGAAAATGTCACTATCCTTTAACAATGGAAAAACTATAGTGACAAATTTTCCAAAGCTTTAAACAATGAACAAATCTTATAATAAGAAATTTTAACGACAACGTTGAATAATTCGTCTTTAAGTCATCATTTTTCAATTGTTATTATGAAAAATTTATTTATAATTATATTAGAGGTTTTTTCTAATACCAACTTTCCTGCACTTCCAACAATGGGAAAAATTCCATTGACAAATATTGATACCGTTTCAAGAATGGACGACATTTAAAACGTGAAAATGTCACTATTCTTTAAAAAATGAAAAAAAATATAGTGACAAGTTTTCCCTCACTTTCAACAATTAACAAATCTTAAAATAAGAAATTTTAACGGCAACAATGAAAAATTCGTCTTAAGTCATCATTTTTCAATTGTTATTATGAAAAATTTATTTATAATTATATTAGAAGTTATCTATAATGACAACATTCCGGAACTTCCAACAATGGAAAAAATTCCATTGACAAATATTGATACCGTTTCAACAATGGACGACATTTAAAACGAGAAAATGTCACTATTCTTTAAAAAATGAAAAAAAAAATATAGTGACAAGCTTTCCCACACTGTCAACAATTAACATATCTTAAAATAAGAAATTTTAACGGCAACAATGAAAAATTCGTCATTAAGTCATCATTTTTCAATTGTTATTATGAAAAATTTATTTATAATTATATTATAAATTGTCTATAATAAACACTTTCCCGCACTTCCAACAATGGAAAAAATTCCATTGACAAATATTGATACCGTTTCAACAATTGACAATATTTAAAACGTGAAAATGTCCCTATCCTTTAACAATGGAAAAAATTGTAGTGATAAATTTTCCCTCGCTTTCCAGAATGAAGAAAACTTAAAATATGAAATTTTTCCGGCAACAATGGAAAATTCGTCTTAACTCATCATTTTTCAATTGTTATTATGAAAAATTTATTTATAATTATATTAGAAGTTATCTATAATGACAACATTCTGGAACTTCCAACAATGGAAAAAATTCCATTGACAAATATTGATACAGTTTCAACAATTGACTATATTTAAAACGTGAAAATGTTCCCATTCTTTAACAATGGAAAAAAAATTATAGTGACAAATTTTCCTACGTTTTCATCAATGAAGAAATCTTAAAATATGAAACTTTTCCGGCAACAATGAAAAATCCGTCTTTATGTCATCATTTTTCAACTGTTATTATGAAAAATGTATTTATAATTATATTAGAAGTTATCTATAATGACAACTTTCCCGCACTTCCAACAATGGAAAAAATTCCATTGACCAATTTTGATACCGTTTCAAGAATGGACAATATTTAAAACGTGAAAATGTCACTATCCTTTAACAATGGAATAAACTATAGTGACAAATTTTCCAAATCTTTCAACAATGAGGAAATCTTAAAATATGAAATTTTTCTGGCAACAATGAAAAATTCGTCTTTAAGTCATCATTTTTCAACTGTTATTATGAAAAATGTATTTATAATTATATTAGAAGTTATCTATAATGTCAACTTTCCCGCACTTCCGACAATGGAAAAAATTCCATTGACAAATAATGATACCGTTTCAACAATTGACAATATTTAAAACGTGAAAATGTCCCTATCCTTTAACAATGGAAAAAATTATAGTGACAAATTTTCCCTCGCTTTCAACAATGAAGAAAACTTAAAATAAGAAAATTATCCCGCAACAATGCACAATTATATTTTGAGTCATCCCTTTCAATTGTTTTTATGAAAAATTTATTTATAATTATATTAGAAGTTTTTTATAATGACAAATTTCCCACACTTCCAACAATGGAAAAAATTCCATTGACAAATATTGATGCCGTTTCAACAATGGACAACATTTAAAACGTGAAAATGTCACTATTCTTTAAAAAATGAAAAAAATATAGTGACAAGTTTTCCCACACTTTCAACAATTAACAAATTTAAAATAAGAAATTTTTACGGCAACAATGAAAAATTCGTCTTTAAATCATCATTTTTCAATTGTTATTATGAAAAATTTATTTATAATTATATTAGAAATTATCTATAATGACAACTTTCCCGCACTTCCAAGAATGGAAAAAATTCCATTGACAAATATTGATACCGTTTCAATAATGGACAATATTTAATACGTAAAAGTGTCCCTATCCTTTAACAATGGAAAAAATTATAATGACAAAATTTCCCACTCTTTCAACAATGAAGAAATCTTAAAATATGAAATTTTTCTGGCAACAATGGAAAATTCGTCTTAAGTCATCATTTTTCAATTGTTATTAAGAAAAATTTATTTATAATTATATTAGAAGTTATCTATAATGACAACATTCCGGCACTTCCAACAATGGAAAAAATTCCATTGACAAATATTGATATAGTTTCAACAATTGACTATATTTAAAACGTGAAAATGTCACTATCCTTTAACAATGGAAAAAATTATGGTGACAAATTTTCCCACGTTTTCAACAATGAAGAAATTTCAACATAAGAAATTTTTCCCGCAACAATGAACAATTCTATTTAGAGTCATCTTTTTTCAATTGTTATTATGAAAAATTTATTTATAATTATATTAGAAATTATCTATAATGACAACTTTCACGCACTTCCAAGAATGGAAAAAATTCCATTGCAAATATTGATACCGTTTCAACAATGAACAATATTTAAAACGTAAAAATGTCCTTATCCTTTAACAATGGAAAAAATTATAGTGACAAATTATACGAAGCTTTCAACAATGAAGAAATCTTAAATATGAAAATTTTCCGGCAACAACGGAAAATTCGTCTTTAAGTCGTCATTTTCCAATTGATATTATGAAAAATTTATTTATAATTATATTAGAAGTTATCTATAATGACAACTTTCCCGCACTTCCAACAATGGAAAAAATTTAATTGACCAATTTTGATACCGTTTCAAGAATGGACAATATTTAAAACGTGAAAATGTCACTATCCTTTAACAATGGAAAAACTATAGTGACAAATTTTCCAAAGCTTTAAACAATGAACAAATCTTATAATAAGAAATTTTAACGACAACGTTGAAAAATTGGTCTTTAAGTCATCATTTTTCAATTGTTATTATGAAAAATTTATTTATAATTATATTAGAAGTTTTTTCTATTGACAACTTTCCTGCACTTCCAACAATGGGAAAAATTCCATTGACAAATATTGATACCGTTTCAACAATGGACGACATTTAAAACGTGAAAATGTCACTATTCTTTAAAAAATGAAAAAAAATATAGTGACAAGTTTTCCCTCACTTTCAACAATTAACAAATCTTAAAATAAGAAATTTTAACGGCAACAATGAAAAATTCGTCTTAAGTCATCATTTTTCAATTGTTATTATGAAAAAATTATTTATAATTATATTAGAAGTTATCTATAATGACAACATTCCGGAACTTCCAACAATGGAAAAAATTCCATTGACAAATGTTGATACCGTTTCAACAATGGACGACATTTAAAACGTGAAAATGTCACTATTCTTTAAAAAATAAAAAAAAAATATAGTGACAAGTTTTCCCACACAGTCAACAATTAACAAATCTTAAAATAAGAAATTTTAACGGCAACAATGAAAAATTCGTCATTAAGTCATCATTTTTCAATTGTTATTACGAAAAATTTATTTATAATTATATTATAAATTGTCTATAATAAACACTTTCCCGCACTTCCAACAATGGAAAAAATTCCATTGACAAATATTGATACCGTTTCAACAATTGACAATATTTAAAACGTGAAAATGTCCCTATCCTTTAACAATGGAAAAAATTGTAGTGACAAATTTTCCCTCGCTTTCCAGAATGAAGAAAACTTAAAATATGAAATTTTTGCGGCAAAAATGGAAAATTCGTCTTAACTCATCATTTTTCAATTGTTATTATGAAAAATTTATTTATAATTATATTAGAAGTTATCTATAATGACAACATTCCGGAACTTTCAACAATGGAAAAAATTCCATTGACAAATATTGATACAGTTTCAACAATTGACTATATTTAAAACGTGAAAATGTTCCCATTCTTTAACAAAGGAAAAAAATTATAGTGACAAATTTTCCTACGTTTTCATCAATGAAGAAATCTTAAAATATGAAACTTTTCCGGCAACAATGAAAAATTCGTCTTTAAGTCATCATTTTTCAACTGTTATTATGAAAAATGTATTTATAATTATATTAGAAGTTATCTATAATGACAACTTTCCCGCACTTCCAACAATGGAAAAAATTCCATTGACCAATTTTGATACCGTTTCAAGAATGGACAATATTTAAAACGTGAAAATGTCACTATCCTTTAACAATGGAATAAACTATAGTGACAAATTTTCCAAATCTTTCAACAATGAACAAATCTCAAAATAAGAAATTTTTCTGGCAACAATGAAAAATTCGTCTTTAAGTCATCATTTTTCAACTGTTATTATGAAAAATGTATTTATAATTATATTAGAAGTTATCTATAATGTCAACTTTCCCGCACTTCCAACAAGGGAAAAAATTCCATTGACAAATAATGATACCGTTTCAACAATTGACAATATTTAAAACGTGAAAATGTCCCTATCCTTTAACAATGGAAAAAATTATAGTGACAAATTTTCCCTCGCTTTCAACAATGAAGAAAACTTAAAATAAGAAAATTATCCCGCAACAATGCACAATTATATTTTGAGTCATCCCTTTTCAATTGTTTTTATGAAAAATTTATTTATAATTATATTAGAAGTTTTTTATAATGACAAATTTCCCACACTTCCAACAATGGAAAAAATTCCATTGACAAATATTGATGCCGTTTCAACAATGGAAAACATTTAAAACGTGAAAATGTCACTATTCTTTAAAAAATAAAAAAAATATATAGTGACAAGTTTTCCCACACAGTCAACAATTAACAAATCTTAAAATAAGAAATTTTAACGGCAACAATGAAAAATTCGTCATTAAGTCATCATTTTTCAATTGTTATTATGAAAAATTTATTTATAATTATATTATAAATTGTCTATAATAAACACTTTCCCGCACTTCCAACAATGGAAAAAATTCCATTGACAAATATTGATACCGTTTCAACAATTGACAATATTTAAAACGTGAAAATGTCCCTATCCTTTAACAATGGAAAAAATTGTAGTGACAAATTTTCCCTCGCTTTCCAGAATGAAGAAAACTTAAAATATGAAATTTTTGCGGCAAAAATGGAAAATTCGTCTTAACTCATCATTTTTCAATTGTTATTATGAAAAATTTATTTATAATTATATTAGAAGTTATCTATAATGACAACATTCCGGAACTTTCAACAATGGAAAAAATTCCATTGACAAATATTGATACAGTTTCAACAATTGACTATATTTAAAACGTGAAAATGTTCCCATTCTTTAACAATGGAAAAAAATTATAGTGACAAATTTTCCTACGTTTTCATCAATGAAGAAATCTTAAAATATGAAACTTTTCCGGCAACAATGAAAAATTCGTCTTTAAGTCATCATTTTTCAACTGTTATTATGAAAAATGTATTTATAATTATATTAGAAGTTATCTATAATGACAACTTTCCCGCACTTCCAACAATGGAAAAAATTCCATTGACCAATTTTGATACCGTTTCAAGAATGGACAATATTTAAAACGTGAAAATGTCACTATCCTTTAACAATGGAATAAACTATAGTGACAAATTTTCCAAATCTTTCAACAATGAACAAATCTCAAAATAAGAAATTTTTCTGGCAACAATGAAAAATTCGTCTTTAAGTCATCATTTTTCAACTGTTATTATGAAAAATGTATTTATAATTATATTAGAAGTTATCTATAATGTCAACTTTCCCGCACTTCCAACAATGGAAAAAATTCCATTGACAAATAATGATACCGTTTCAACAATTGAAAATATTTAAAACGTGAAAATGTCCCTATCCTTTAACAATGGAAAAAATTATAGTGACAAATTTTCCCTCGCTTTCAACAATGAAGAAAACTTAAAATAAGAAAATTATCCCGCAACAATGCACAATTATATTTTGAGTCATCCCTTTTCAATTGTTTTTATGAAAAATTTATTTATAATTATATTAGAAGTTTTTTATAATGACAAATTTCCCACACTTCCAACAATGGAAAAAATTCCATTGACAAATATTGATGCCGTTTCAACAATGGAAAACATTTAAAACGTGAAAATGTCACTATTCTTTAAAAAATAAAAAAAATATATAGTGACAAGTTTTCCCACACAGTCAACAATTAACAAATCTTAAAATAAGAAATTTTAACGGCAACAATGAAAAATTCGTCATTAAGTCATCATTTTTCAATTGTTATTATGAAAAATTTATTTATAATTATATTATAAATTGTCTATAATAAACACTTTCCCGCACTTCCAACAATGGAAAAAATTCCATTGACAAATATTGATACCGTTTCAACAATTGACAATATTTAAAACGTGAAAATGTCCCTATCCTTTAACAATGGAAAAAATTGTAGTGACAAATTTTCCCTCGCTTTCCAGAATGAAGAAAACTTAAAATATGAAATTTTTGCGGCAAAAATGGAAAATTCGTCTTAACTCATCATTTTTCAATTGTTATTATGAAAAATTTATTTATAATTATATTAGAAGTTATCTATAATGACAACATTCCGGAACTTTCAACAATGGAAAAAATTCCATTGACAAATATTGATACAGTTTCAACAATTGACTATATTTAAAACGTGAAAATGTTCCCATTCTTTAACAATGGAAAAAAATTATAGTGACAAATTTTCCTACGTTTTCATCAATGAAGAAATCTTAAAATATGAAACTTTTCCGGCAACAATGAAAAATTCGTCTTTAAGTCATCATTTTTCAACTGTTATTATGAAAAATGTATTTATAATTATATTAGAAGTTATCTATAATGACAACTTTCCCGCACTTCCAACAATGGAAAAAATTCCATTGACCAATTTTGATACCGTTTCAAGAATGGACAATATTTAAAACGTGAAAATGTCACTATCCTTTAACAATGGAATAAACTATAGTGACAAATTTTCCAAATCTTTCAACAATGAACAAATCTCAAAATAAGAAATTTTTCTGGCAACAATGAAAAATTCGTCTTTAAGTCATCATTTTTCAACTGTTATTATGAAAAATGTATTTATAATTATATTAGAAGTTATCTATAATGTCAACTTTCCCGCACTTCCAACAATGGAAAAAATTCCATTGACAAATAATGATACCGTTTCAACAATTGAAAATATTTAAAACGTGAAAATGTCCCTATCCTTTAACAATGGAAAAAATTATAGTGACAAATTTTCCCTCGCTTTCAACAATGAAGAAAACTTAAAATAAGAAAATTATCCCGCAACAATGCACAATTATATTTTGAGTCATCCCTTTTCAATTGTTTTTATGAAAAATTTATTTATAATTATATTAGAAGTTTTTTATAATGACAAATTTCCCACACTTCCAACAATGGAAAAAATTCCATTGACAAATATTGATGCCGTTTCAACAATGGAAAACATTTAAAACGTGAAAATGTCACTATTCTTTAAAAAATGAAAAAAATATAGTGACAAGTTTTCCCACACTTTCAACAATTAACAAATTTAAAATAAGAAATTTTTCCGGCAACAATGGAAAATTCGTCTTAACTCATCATTTTTCAATTGTTATTATGAAAAATTTATTTATAATTATATTAGAAATTATCTATAATGACAACTTTCCCGCACTTCCAAGAATGGAAAAAATTCCATTGCAAATATTGATACCGTTTCAAGAATGGACAATATTTAAAACGTGAAAATGTCCCTATCCTTTAACAATGGAAAAAATTATAGTGACAAATTTTCCCTCGCTTTCAACAATGAAGAAAACTTAAAATAAGAAAATTATCCCGCAACAATGCACAATTATATTTTGAGTCATCCCTTTTCAATTGTTTTTATGAAAAATATATTTATAATTATATTAGAAGTTATCTATAATGACAACATTCCGGAACTTCCAACAATGGAAAAAATTCCATTGACAAATATTGATACCGTTTCAACAATGGACGACATTTAAAACGTGAAAATGTCACTATTCTTTAAAAAATGAAAAAAAAATATAGTGACAAGTTTTCCCACACTGTCAACAATTAACAAATCTTAAAATAAGAAATTTTAACGGCAACAATGAAAAATTCGTCATTAAGTCATCATTTTTCAATTGTTATTATGAAAAATTTATTTATAATTATATTAGAAATTGTCTATAATAAACACTTTCCCGCACTTCCAAGAATGGAAAAAATTCCATTGCAAATATTGATACCGTTTCAAGAATGGACAATATTTAAAACGTGAAAATGTCCCTATCCTTTAACAATGGAAAAAATTATAGTGACAAATTTTCCCTCGCTTTCAACAATGAAGAAAACTTAAAATAAGAAAATTATCCCGCAACAATGCACAATTCTATTTTGAGTCATCCCTTTTCAATTGTTTTTATGAAAAATTTATTTATAATTATATTAGAAGTTTTTTATAATGACAAATTTCCCACACTTCCAACAACGGAAAAAATTCCATTGACAAATATTGATGCCGTTTCAACAATGGACAACATTTAAAACGTGAAAATGTCACTATTCTTTAAAAAATGGAAAAAATTTAGTGACAAGTTTTCCCACACTTTCAACAATTAACAAATTTAAAATAAGAAATTTTTACCGCAACAATGGAAAATTCGTCTTAACTCATCATTTTTCAATTGTTATTAAGAAAAATTTATTTATAATTATATTAGAAGTTATCTATAATGACAACATTCCGGCACTTCCAACAATGGAAAAAATTCCATTGACAAATATTGATATAGTTTCAACAATTGACTATATTTAAAACGTGAAAATGTCACTATCCTTTAACAATGAAAAAAATTATGGTGACAAATTTTCCCACGCTTACAACAATGAAGAAATTTCAACATAAGAAATTTTTCCCGCAACAATGAACAATTCTATTTTGAGTCATCTTTTTTCAATTGTTATTATGAAAAATTTATTTATAATTATATTAGAAATTATCTATAATGACAACTTTCCCGCACTTCCAAGAATGGAAAAAATTCCATTGCAAATATTGATACCGTTTCAAGAATGGACAATATTTAAAACGTGAAAATGTCACTATCCTTTAACAATGGAAAAACTATACTGACAAATTTTCCAAAGCTTTAAACAATGAACAAATCTTATAATAAGAAATTTTAACGACAACGTTGAAAAATTCGTCTTTAAGTCATCATTTTTCAATTGTTATTATGAAAAATTTATTTATATTTATATTAGAAATTGTCTATAATAAACACTTTCCCGCACTTCCAACAATGGAAAAAATTCCATTGACAAATATTGATACCGTTTCAACAATGGACGACATTTAAAACGTGAAAATGTCACTATTCTTTAAAAAATGAAAAAAAATATAGTGACAAGTTTTCCCTCTCTTTCAACAATTAACAAATCTTAAAATAAGAAATTTTAACGGCAACAATGAAAAATTCGTCATTAAGTCATCATTTTTTAATTGTTATTATGAAAAATTTATTTATAATTATATTAGAAATTGTCTATAATAAACACTTTCCCGCACTTCCAACAATGGAAAAAATTCCATTGACAAATATTGATACCGTTTCAACAATTGACAATATTTAAAACGTGAAAATGTCCCTATCCTTTAACAATGGAAAAAATTATAGTGACAAATTTTCCTTCGCTTTCAACAATGAAGAAAACTTAAAATAAGAAAATTATCCCGCAACAATGTACAATTATATTTTGAGTCATTCCTTCTCAATTGTTTTTATGAAAAATTTATTTATAATTATATTAGAAGTTATCTATAATGACAACTTTCCCGCACTTCCAACAATGGAAAAAATTCCATTGACCAATTTTGATACCGTTTCAAGAATGGACAATATTTAAAACGTGAAAGTGTCACTATCCTTTAACAATGGAAAAACTATAGCGACAAATTTTCCAAAGCTTTCAACAATGAACAAATCTTATAATAAGAAATTTTAACGACAACGTTGAAAAATTCGACTTTAAGTCATCATTTTTCAATTGTTATTATGAAAAATTTATTTATAATTATATTAGAAATTGTCTATAATAAACACTTTCCCGCACTTCCAACAATGGAAAAAATTCCATTGACAAATATTGATACCGTTTCAACAATTGACAATATTTAAAACGTGAAAATGTCCCTATCCTTTAACAATGGAAAAAATTATAGTGACAAATTTTCCCTCGCTTTCAAGAATGAAGAACACTTAAAATATGAAATTTTTCCGGCAACAATGGAAAATTCGTCTTAACTCATCATTTTTCAATTGTTATTATGAAAAATTTATTTATAATTATATTAGAAGTTATCTATAATGACAACAATCCGGAACTTCCAACAATGGAAAAAATTCCATTGACAAATATTGATACAGTTTCAACAATTGACTATATTTAAAACGTGAAAATGTTCCCATTCTTTAACAATGGAAAAAAATTATAGTGACAAATTTTCCTACGTTTTCATCAATGAAGAAATCTTAAAATATGAAACTTTTCCGGCAACAATGAAAAATTCGTCTTTAAGTCATCATTTTCCAACTGTTATTATGAAAAATGTATTTATAATTATATTAGAAGTTATCTATAATGACAACTTTCCCGCACTTCCAACAATGGAAAAAATTCCATTGACCAATTTTGATACCGTTTCAAGAATGGACAATATTTAAAACGTGAAAATGTCACTATCCTTTAACAATGGAAAAAACAATAGTGACAAATTTTCCAAATCTTTCAACAATGAAGAAAACTTAAAATAAGAAAATTATCCCGCAACAATGTACAATTATATTTTGAGTCATCTTTTTTCGATTGTTATTATGAAAAATTTATTTATAATTATATTAGAAATTATCTATAATGACAACTTTCCCGCACTTCCAACAATGGAAAAAATTCCATTGCAAATATTGATACCGTTTCAACAATGAACAATATTTAAAACGTAAAAATGTCCCTATCCTTTAACAATGGAAAAAATTATAGTGACAAATTATCCCACGCTTTCAACAATGAAGAAATCTTAAATATGAAATTTTTCCGGCAACAACGGAAAATTCGTCTTTAAGTCGTCATTTTCCAATTGTTATTATGAAAAATTTATTTATAATTATATTAGAAGTTATCTATAATGACAACTTTCCCGCACTTCCAACAATGGAAAAAATTCCATTGACCAATTTTGATACCGTTTCAAGAATGGACAATATTTAAAACGTGAAAATGTCACTATCCTTTAACAATGGAAAAACTATAGTGACAAATTTTCCAAAGCTTTCAACAATGAACAAATCTTATAATAAGAAATTTTAACGACAACGTTGAAAAATTCGTCTTTAAGTCATCATTTTTCAATTGTTATTATGAAAAATTTATTTATAATTATATTAGAAGTTTTTTCTAATGACAACTTTCCTGCACTTCCAACAATGGGAAAAATTCCATTGACAAATATTGATACAGTTTCAACAATGGACGACATTTAAAACGTGAAAATGTCACTATTCTTTAAAAAATGAAAAAAAAATATAGTGACAAGTTTTCCCACACTGTCAACAATTAACAAATCTTAAAATAAGAAATTTTAACGGCAACAATGAAAAATTCGTCATTAAGTCATCATTTTTCAATTGTTATTATGAAAAATTTATTTATAATTATATTAGAAATTGTCCATAATAAACACTTTCCCGCACTTCCAACAATGGAAAAAATTCCATTGACAAATATTGATACCGTTTCAACAATGGACAATATTTAAAACGTGAAAATGTCCCTATCCTTTAACAATGGAAAAAATTATAGTGACAAATTTTCCCTCGCTTTCAAGAATGAAGAAATCTTAAAATATGAAATTTTTCCGGCAACAATGGAAAATTCGTCTTAACTCATCATTTTTCAATTGTTTTTATGAAAAATTTATTTATAATTATATTAGAAGTTATCTATAATGACAACATTCCGGAATTTCCAACAATGGAAAAAATTCCATTGACCAATTTTGATACCGTTTCAAGAATGGACAATATTTAAAACGTGAAAATGTCACTATCCTTTAACAATGGAAAAAACTATAGGGACAAATTTTCCAAATATTTCAACAATGAACAAATCTCAAAATAAGAAATTTTTCTGGCAACAATGAAAAATTCGTCTTTAAGTCATCATTTTTCATCTGTTATTATGAAAAATGTATTTATAATTATATTAGAAGTTATCTATAATGTCAACTTTCCCGCACTTCCAACAACGGAAAAAATTCCATTGACAAATAATGATACCGTTTCAACAATTGACAATATTTAAAACGTGAAAATGTTCCTATCCTATAACAATGGAAAAAATTATAGTGGGAAATTTTCCCTCGCTTTCAACAATGAAGAAGACTTAAAATAAGAAAATTATCCCGCAACAATGTACAATTATATTTTGAGTCATCTTTTTTCGATTGTTATTATGAAAAATTTATTTATAATTATATTAGAAATTATCTATAATGACAACTTTCTGGCACTTCCAATAATGGAAAAAAATTCCTTTGACCAATTTTGATACCATTTCAACAATGGACAATATTTAAAACGTGAAAATGTCACTATAGTTTAACAATGGAAAAAATTATGGTGACAAATTTTCCCACGCTTTCAACAATGAAGAAAATTCAACGTAAGAAATTTTTCCCGCAACAATGAACAATTCTATTTTGAGTCATCTTTTTTCAATTGTTATTATGAAAAAATTATTTATAATTATATCAGAAATTATCTATAATGACAACTTTCCCGCACTTCCAACAATGGAAAAAATTCCATTGACAAATATTGATACCGTTTCAACAATGGACGACATTTAAAATGTGAAAAAGTCACTATTCTTTAAAAAATGAAAAAAAATATAGTGACAAGTTTTCCCTCACTTTCAACAATTAACAAATCTTAAAATAAGAAATTTTAACGGCAACAATGAAAAATTCGTTTTAAGTCATCATTTTTCATCTGTTATTATGAAAAATGTATTTATAATTATATTAGAAGTTATCTATAATGACAACATTCCGGAACTTCCAACAATGGAAAAAATTCCATTGACAAATATTGATACCGTTTCAACAATGGACAACATTTAAAGCCTGAAACTTTCGCTATCCTTTAACAAAGGAAAAATTATAGTGACAAATTTTCCCACAATTTAAACAATGAACAAATCTCAAAATAAGAAATTTTTCTGGCAACAATGAAAAATTCGTCTTTAAGTCATCATTTTTCAACTGTTATTATGAAAAATGTATTTATAATTATATTAGAAGTTTTTTCTAATGACTACTTTCCTGCACTTCCAACAATGGGAAAAATTCCATTGACAAATATTGATACCGTTTCAACAATGGACGACATTTAAAACGTGAAAATGTCACTATTCTTAAAAAAATGAAAAAAAATATAGTGACAAGTTTTCCCACACTGTCAACAATTAACAAATCTGAAAATAAGAAATTTTAACGGCAACAATGAAAAATTCGTCATTAAGTCATCATTTTTCAATTGTTATTATGAAAAATTTATTTATAATTATATTAGAAATTGTCTATAATAAACACTTTCCCGCACTTCCAACAATGGAAAAAATTCCATTGACAAATATTGATACCGTTTCAACAATGGACAATATTTAAAACGTGAAAATGTCCCTATCCTTTAACAATGGAAAAAATTATAGTGACAAATTTTCCCTCGCTTTCAAGAATGAAGAAATCTTAAAATATGAAATTTTTCCGGCAACAATGGAAAATTCGTCTTAACTCATCATTTTTCAATTGTTTTTATGAAAAATTTATTTATAATTATATTAGAAGTTATCTATAATGACAACATTCCGGAATTTCCAACAATGGAAAAAATTCCATTGACCAATTTTGATACCGTTTCAAGAATGGACAATATTTAAAACGTGAAAATGTCACTATCCTTTAACAATGGAAAAAACTATAGTGACAAATTTTCCAAATCTTTCAACAATGAACAAATATTAAAATAAGAAATTTTAACGACAACATTGAAAAATTTGTCTTTAATTCATCATTTTTCAATTGTTATTATGAAAAATTTATTTATAATTATATTAAAAGTTATCTATAATGACAACTTTCCGGCACTTCCAACAATGGAAAAAATTCCATCGACCAATTTTGATACCGTTTCAACAATGGACAATATTTAAAACGAGAAAATGTCACTATCCTTTAAAAATGGAAAAAATTATAGACAAATTTTCCAAATCTTTCAACAATGAACAAATCTTAAAATAAGAAATTTTTCCGGCAACAATGGAAAATTCGTCTTAACTCATCATTTTTCAATTGTTTTTATGAAAAATTTATTTATAATTATATTAGAAGTTATCTATAATGACAACATTCCGGAACTTCCAACAATGGCAAAAATTCCATTGACCAATTTTGATACCGTTTCAACAATGGACGACATTTAAAACGTGAAAATGTCACTATTCTTTAAAAAATGAAAAAAATATAGTAACAAGTTTTCCCACACTTTCAACAATTAACAAATCTTAAAATAAGAAATTTTAACGGCAACAATGAAAAGTACGTCATTAAGTCATTATTTTTCAATTGTTATTATGAAAAATTTATTTATAATTATATTAGAAATTGTCTATAATAAACACTTTCCCGCACTTCCAACAATGGAAACAATTCCATTGGCAAATATTGATACCGTTTCAATAATGGTCAATATTTAAAACGTAAAAGTGTCCCTATCCTTTAACAATGGAAAAAATTATGGTGACAAATTTTCCCACGCTTTCAACAATGAAGAAAATTAAACATAAGAAATTTTTCCCGCAACAAAGAACAATTCTATTTTGAGTCATCTTTTTTCAATTGTTATTAAGAAAAATTTATTTATAATTATATTAGAAATTATCTATAATGACAACTTTCCCGCACTTTCAACAATGAAAAAAATTCCATTGCAAATATTGATACCGTTTCAACAATGAACAATATTTAAAACGTAAAAATGTCCCTATCCTTTAACAATGGAAAACATTATAGTGACAAATTTTCCCACGCTTTCAACAATGAAGAAATTTTAAATATGAAATTTTTCCGGCAACAACGGAAAATTCGTCATTAAGTCGTCATTTTCCAATTGTTATTATGAAAAATTTATTTATAATTATATTAGAAGTCATCTATAATGACAACTTTCCCGCACTTCCAACAATGGAAAAAATTCCATTGACCAATTTTGATACCGTTTCAACAATGGACAATATTTGAAACGTGAAAATGTCACTATCCTTTAACAATGGAAAAAACTATAGTGACAAATTTTCCAAATCTTTCAACAATGAACAAATCTTAAAATAAGAAATTTTAACGACAACATTGAAAAATTTGTCTTTAATTCATCATTTTTCAATTGTTATTATGAAAAATTTATTTATAATTATATTAGAAGTTATCTATAATGACAACTTTCCGGCACTTCCAACAATGGAAAAAATTCCATTGACCAATTTTGATACCGTTTCAACAATGGACAATATTTAAAACGAGAAAATGTCACTATCCTTTAAAAATGGAAAAAATTATAGACAAATTTTCCCGAGCTTTCAGCAGTGAAGAAAACTTAAAGAAAGAAAATTTTCCCGCAACAATGAACAATTCTATTTTGAGACATCTGTTTTCAATTGTTATTATGAAAAATTTATTTATAATTATATTAGAAGTTATCTATAATGACAACTTTCTTCACTTCCAACAATGGAAAAATTCCATTGACAAATATTGATACTGTTTCAACAATGGACAACATTTAACACGTGAAAATTTCACTATCCTTTAACAAAGGAAAAATTATAGTGACAAATTTTCCCACACTTTCAACAATGAACAAATCTCAAAATAAGAAATTTTTCTGGCAACAATGAAAAATTCGTCTTTAAGTCATCATTTTTCAACTGTTATTATAAAAAAAGTATTTATAATTATATTAGAAGTTATCTATAATGTCAACTTTCCCGCACTTCCAACAATGGAAAAAATTCCTTTGACAAATAATGATACCGTTTCAACAATTGACAATATTTAAAACGTGAAAATGTCCCTATCTTTTAACAATGGAAAAAATTATAGTGACAAATTTTCCCTCGCTTTCAACAATGAAGAAAACTTATAATAAAAAAATTATCCCGCAACAATGTACAATTATATTTTGAGTCATCCCTTTTCAATTGTTTTTATGAAAAATTTATTTATAATTATGTTAGAAGTTTTTTATAATGACAAATTTCCCACACTTCCAACAATGGAAAAAATTCCATTGACAAATATTCATGCCGTTTCAACAATGGACAACATTTAAAACGTGAAAATGTCACTATTCTTTAAAAAATGAAAAAAATATAGTGACAAGTTTTCCCACACTTTCAACAATTAACAAATTTAAAATAAGAAATTTTAACGGCAACAATGAAAAATTCGTCTTTAAATCATCATTTTTCAATTGTTATTATGAAAAATTTATTTATAATTATATTAGAAATTGTCTATAATGAACACTTTCCTGCATTTTAAAAACAGAAAAAATTCCATTGACAAATATTGATACCGTTTCAATAATGGACAATATTTAAAACGTAAAAGTGTCCCTATCCTTTAACAATGGAAAAAATTATGACAAAATTTCCCACTCTTTCAACAATGAAGAAATCTTAAAATATGAAAATTTTCTGGCAACAATGGAAAATTCTTCTTAAGTCATCATTTTTCAATTGTTATTAAAAAAATTTATTTATAATTATATTAGAAGTTATCTATAATGACAACATTCCGGCACTTCCAACAATGGAAAAAATTCCATTGACAAATTTTGATACCGTTTCAAGAATGGACAATATTTAAAACGTGAAAATGTCACAATCCTTTAACAATGGAAAAAACTATTGTGACAAATTTTCCAAAGCTTTCAACAATGAACAAATCTTAAATAAGAAATTTTAACGACAACATTGAAAAATTTGTCTTTAAGTCATCATTTTTCAATTGTTATTATGAAAAATTTATTTATAATTATATTAGAAGTTTTTTCTAATGACAACTTTCCTGCACTTCCAACAATGGGAAAAATTCCATTGACAAATATTGATACCGTTTCAACAATGGACGACATTTAAAACGTGAAAATGTCACTATTCTTTAAAAAATGAAAAAAAAATATAGTGATAAGTTTTCCCTCACTTTCAACAATTAACAAATCTTAAAATAAGAAATTTTAACAGCAACAAGGAAAAATTCGTCATTAAGTCATCATTTTTCAATTGTTATTATGAAAACTTATAATTATATTAGAAATTGTCTATAATGACAACTTTCTTCACTTCCAACAATGGAAAAAATTTTATTGACAAATACTGATACTGTTTCAACAATGGACAACATTTAACACATGAAAATTTCACTATCCTTTAACAAAGGAAAAATTATAGTGACAAATTTTCCCACACTTTCAACAATGAACAAATCTCAAAATAAGAAATTTTTCTGGCAACAATGAAAAATTCGTCTTTAAGTCATAATTTTTCAACTTTTATTATGAAAAATGTATTTATAATTATATCAGAAGTTATCTATAATATCAACTTTCCTGCACTTCCAACAATGGAAAAAATTCCATTGACAAATAATGATACCGTTTCAACAATTGACAATATTTAAAACGTGAAAATGTCCCTATCCTTTAACAATGGAAAAAATTGTAGTGACAAATTTTCCCTCGCTTTCAACAATGAAGAAAACTTAAAATAAGAAAATTATCCCGCAACAATGTACAATTATATTTTGAGTCATCCCTTTTCAACTGTTTTTATGAAAAATTTATTTATAATTATATTAGAAGTTTTTTATAATGACAAATTTCCCACACTTCCAAAAATGGAAAAAATTCCATTGACAAATATTGATGCCGTTTCAACAATGGACAACATTTAAAACGTGAAAATGTCACTATTCTTTAAAAAATGAAAAAAATATAGTGACAAGTTTTCCCACACTTTCAACAATGAAGAAAATTCAACATAAGAAATTTTTCCCGCAACAATGAACAATTCTATTTTGAGTCATCTTTTTTCAATTGTTATTATGAAAAATTTATTTATAATTATATTAGAAGTTATCTATAATGACAACTTTCCCGCACTTCCAACAATGGAAAAAATTCCATTGACAAATATTGATATAGTTTCAACAATTGACTATATTTAAAACGTGAAAATGTTCCCATTCTTTAACAATGGAAAAAAATTATAGTGAAAAATTTTCCGACGTTTTCATCAATGAAGAAATCTTAAAATATGAAACTTTTCCGGCAACAATGAAAAATTCGTCTTTAAGTCATCATTTTTCAACTGTTATTATGAAAAATGTATTTATAATTATATTAGAAGTTATCAATAATGACAAATTTCCCGCACTTCCAACAATGGAAAAAATTCCATTGACCAATTTTGATACCGTTTCAAGAATGGACAATATTTAAAACGTAAAAGTGTCCCTATCCTTTAACAATGGAAAAAATTATAATGACAAAATTTCCCACTCTTTCAACAATGAAGAAATCTTAAAATATGAATTTTTTCTGGCAACAACGGAAAATTCGTCTTAAGTCATCATTTTTCAATTGTTATTAAGAAAAATTTATTTATAATTATATTAGAAGTTATCTATAATGACAACATTGCGGCACTTCCAACAATGGAAAAAATTCCATTGACAAATATTGATATAGTTTCACCAATTGACTATATTTAAAACGTGAAAATGTCACTATCCTTTAACAATGGAAAAAATTATAGTGACAAATTTTCCCACGCTTTCAACAATGAAGAAAATTCAACATAAGAAATTTTCCCCGCAACAATGAACAATTCTATTTTGAGTCATCTTTTTTCAATTGTTATTATGAAAAATTTATTTATAATTATATTAAAAATTATCTATAATGACAACTTTCCCGCACTTCCAACAATGGAAAAAATTCCATTGCAAATATTGATACCGTTTCAACAATGAACAATATTTAAAACGTAAAAATGTCCCTAACCTTTAACAATGGAAAAAATTATAGTGACAAATTATCCCACGCTTTCAACAATGAAGAAATCTTAAATATGAAATTTTTCCGGCAACAACGGAAAATTCGTTTTTAAGTCGTCATTTTCCAATTGTTATTATGAAAAATTTATTTATAATTATATTAGAAGTTATCTATAATGACAACTTTCCCGCAATTCCAACAATGGAAAAAATTCCATTGACCAATTTTGATACCGTTTCAAGAATGGACAATATTTAAAACGTGAAAATGTCACTAACCTTTAACAATGTAAAAAACTATAGTGACAAATTTTCCAAATCTTTCAACAATGAACAAATCTTAAAATAAGAAATTTTAACGACAACATTGAAAAATTTGTCTTTAATTCATCATTTTTCAATTGTTATTATGAAAAATTTATTTATAATTATATTAAAAGTTATCTATAATGACAACTTTCCGGCACTTCCAACAATGGAAAGAATTCCATTGACCAATTTTGATACCGTTTCAACAATGGACAATATTTAAAACGAGAAAATGTCATTATCCTTTAACAATGGAAAAAATTATAGTGACAAATTTTTCCTCGCTTTCAACTATGAAGAAAACGTAAAATAAGAAAATTATCCCGCAACAATGTACAATTATATTTTGAGTCATCCCTTTTCAATTGTTTTTATGAAAAATTTATTTATAATTATATTAGAAGTTTTTTATAATGACAAATTTCCCACACTTCCGACAATGGAAAAAATTCCATTGACAAATATTGAAGCCGTTTCAACAATGGACAACATTTAAAACGTGAAAATATCAAAATTCTTTAAAAAATGAAAAAAATATAGTGACAAGTTTTCCCACACTTTCAACAATTAACAAATTTAAAATAAGAAATTTTAACGGCAACAATGAAAAATTCGTCTTTAAATCATCATTTTTCAATTGTTATTATGAAAAATTTATTTATAATTATATTAGAAATTGTCTATAATGAACACTTTCCTGCATTTTCAACAACGGAAAAAATTCCATTGACAAATATTGATACCGTTTCATTAATGGACAATATTTAAAACGTAAAAGTGTCCCTATCCTTTAACAATGGAAAAAATTATGACAAAATTTCCCACTCTTTCAACAATGAAGAAATCTTAAAATATGAAAATTTTCTGGCAACAATGGAAAATTCGTCTTAAGTCATCATTTTTCAATTGTTATTAAAAAAAAATTATTTATAATTATATTAGAAATTATCTATAATGACAACTTTCCCGCACTTCCAACAATGGAAAAAATTCCATTGCAAATATTGATACCGTTTCAACAATGAACAATATTTAAAACGTAAAAATGTCCCTATCCTTTAACAATGGAAAAAATTATAGTGACAAATTATCCCACGCTTTCAACAATGAAGAAATCTTAAATATGAAATTTTTCCGGCAACAACGGAAAATTCGTCTTTAAGCCGTTATTTTCCAATTGTTATTATGAAAAATTTATTTATAATTATATTAGAAGTTATCTATAATGACAACTTTCCCGCACTTCCAACAATGGAAAAAATTCCATTGACCAATTATGTTACCGTTTCAAGAATGGACAATATTTAAAACGTGAAAATGTCACAATCCTTTACCAATGGAAAAAACTATAGTGACAAATTTTCCGAAGCTTTCAACAATGAACAAATCTTAAAATAAGAAATTTTAACGACAACATTGAAAAATTTGTCTTTAAATCAACTTTTTTCAATTGTTATTATGAAAAATTTATTTATAATTATATTAGAAGTTTTTTATTGACAACTTTCCTATACTTCCAACAATGGGAAAAATTCCATTGACAAATATTGATACCGTTTCAACAATGGACGACATTTAAAACGTGAAAATGTCACTATTCTTTAAAAAATGAAAAAAAATATAGTGACAAGTTTTCCCACACTTTCAACAATTAACAAATCTTAAAATAAGAAATTTTAACGGCAACAAGGAAAAATTCGTCATTAAGTCATCATTTTTCAGTTGTTATTATGAAAAATTTATTTATAATTATATTAGAAATCATCTATAATGACAACTTTCTTCACTTCCAACAATGGAAAAAATTCCATTGACAAATATTGATACCGTTTCAACAATGGACAACATTTAAAGCCTGAAAATTTCACTATCCTTTAACAAAGGAAAAATTATAGTGACACATTTTCCCACACTTTCAGCAATGAACAAATCTCAAAATAAGAAATTTTTCTGGCAACAATGAAAAATTCGTCTTTAAGTCATTATTTTTCTACTGTTATTATGAAAAATGTATTTATAATTATATTAGAAGTTATCTATAATGTAGACTTTCCTGCACTTCCAACAATGGAAAAAATTCCATTGACAAATAATGATACCGTTTCAACAATTGACAATATTTAAAACGTGAAAATGTCCCTATCCTTTAACAATGGAAAAAATTATAGTGACAAATTTTCCCTCGCTTTCAACAATGAAGAAAACTTAAAATAAGAAAATTATCCCGCCACAATGTACAATTATATTTTGAGTCATCCCTTTTCAATTGTTTTTATGAAAAATTTATTAATAATTATATTAGAAGTTTTTTATAATGACAAATTTCCCACACTTCCAACAATGGAAAAAATTCCATTGACAAATAATGATACCGTTTCAACAATTGACAATATTTAAAACGTGAAAATGTCCCTATCCTTTAACAATGGAAAAAATTATAGTGACAAATTTTCCTTCGCTTTCAACAAAGAAGAAAACTTAAAATAAGAAAATTATCCCGCAACAATGTACAATTATATTTTGAGTCATCCCTTTTCAATTGTTATTATGAAAAATTTATTTATAATTATATTAGAAATTATCTATAATGACAACTTTCCCGCACTTCCATCAATGGAAAAAATTCCATTGGCAAATATTGATGCCGTTTCAACAATGGACAACATTTAAAACGTGAAAATGTCACTATTTTTTAAAAAATGAAAAAAATATAGTGACAATCTTTCCCACACTTCCAACTATTAACAAATTTAAAATAAGAAATTTTAACGGCAACAATGAAAAATTCGTCTTTAAATCATCATTTTTCAATTGTTATTATGAAAAATTTATTTATAATTATATTAGAAATTGTCTGTAATGAACACTTTCCTGCATTTTCAACAATGGAAAAAATTCCATTGACAAATATTGATATAGTTTCAACAATTGTCTATATTTAAAACGTGAAAATGTCACTATCCTTTAACAATGGAAAAAATGTGACAAGTTTTTTGACAAGTATAGTGACAAATTTTCCCACTCTTTCAACAATCAAGAAAACTCAAAATAAGAAATTTTTCCCGCAACAATGAACAATTCTATTTTGAGTCATGTTTTTTCAATTGTTATTATGAAAAATTTATTTATAATTATATTAGAAATTATCTATAATGACAACTTTCCCGCACTTCCAACAATGGAAAAAATTCCATTGCAAATATTGATACCGTTTCAACAATGAACAATATTTAAAACGTAAAAATGTCCTATCCTTTAACAATGGAAAAATTATAGTGACAAATTATCCCACGCTTTCAACAATGAAGAAATCTTAAATATGAAATTTTTCCGGCAACAACGGAAAATTCGTCTTTAAGTCGTCATTTTCCAATTGTTATTATGAAAAATTTATTTATAATTATATTAGAAGTTATCTATAATGACAACTTTCCCGCACTTCCACCAATGGAAAAAATTCCATTGACCAATTTTGATACCGTTTCAACAATGAACAATATTTAAAACGTAAAAATGTCCCTATCCTTTAACAATGGAAAACATTATAGTGACAAATTTTCCCACGCTTTCAACAATGAAGAAATTTTAAATATGAAATTTTTCCGGCAACAACGGAAAATTCGTCATTAAGTCGTCATTTTCCAATTGTTATTATGAAAAATTTATTTATAATTATATTAGAAATCATCTATAATGACAACTTTCTTCACTTCCAACAATGGAAAAATTCCATTGACAAATATTGATACTGTTTCAACAATGGACAACATTTAACACGTGAAAATTTCACTATCCTTTAACAAAGGAAAAAAATATAGTGAAAAGTTTTACCACACTTTCAACAATTAACAAATCTTAAAATAAGAAATTTTAACGGCAACAATGAAAAATTCGTCATTAAGTCATTATTTTTCAATTGTTATTATGAAAAATTTATTTATAATTATATTAGAAATTGTCTATAACAAACACTTTCCCGCACTTCCAAAAATGGAAACAATTCCATTGACAAATATTGATACCGTTTCAACAATGAACAATATTTAAAACGTAAAAATGTCCCTATCCTTTAACAATGGAAAACATTATAGTGACAAATTTTCCCACGCTTTCAACAATGAAGAAATCTTAAATATGAAATTTTTCCGGCAACAACGGAAAATTCGTCATTAAGTCGTCATTTTCCAATTGTTATTATGAAAAATTTATTTATAATTATACTAGAAGTCATCTATAATGACAACTTTCCCGCACTTCCAACAATGGAAAAAATTCCATTGACCAATTTTGATACCGTTTCAACAATGGACAATATTTGAAACGTGAAAATCTCACTATCCTTTAACAATAGAAAAAACTATAGTGACAAATTTTCCAAATCTTTCAACAATGAACAAATCTTAAAATAAGAAATTTTAACGACAACATTGAAAAATTTGTCTTTAATTCATCATTTTTCAATTGTTATTATGAAAAATTTATTTATAATTATATTAGAAGTTATCTATAATGACAACTTTCCGGCACTTCCAACAATGGAAAAAATTCCATTGACCAATTTTGATACCGTTTCAACAATGGAAAATATTTAAAAAGAGAAAATGTCACTATCCTTTAAAAATGGAAAAAATTATAGAGACAAATTTTCCCACGCTTTCAGCAGTGAAGAAAACTTAAAGAAAGAAAATTTTCCCGCAACAATGAACAATTCTATTTTGAGACATCTGTTTTCAATTGTTATTATGAAAAATTTATTTATAATTATATTAGAAGTTATCTATAATGACAACTTTCTTCACTTCCAACAATGGAAAAATTCCATTGACAAATATTGATACCGTTTCAACAATGAACAATATTTAAAACGTAAAAATGTCCCTATCCTTTAACAATGGAAAACATTATGGTGACAAATTTTCCCACGCTTTCAACAATGAAGAAATCTTAAATATGAAATTTTTCCGGCAACAACGGAAAATT
Source organism: Maratus michaelseni (assembly GCA_963931845.1). Classification (NCBI taxonomy): domain Eukaryota; kingdom Metazoa; phylum Arthropoda; class Arachnida; order Araneae; family Salticidae; genus Maratus; species Maratus michaelseni. The sequence goes on from OZ007597.1 coordinate 281,964,828, forward strand.
CGTCTTTAAGTCGTCATTTTCCAATTGTTATTATGAAAAATTTATTTATAATTATATTAGAAGTTATCTATAATGACAACTTTCCCGCACTTCCAACAATGGAAAAAATTCCATTGACTAATTTTGATACCGTTTCAACAATGGACTATATTTAAAACGTGAAAATCTCACTATCCTTTAACAATGGCAAAAACTATAGTGACAAATTTTCCAAATCTTTCAAAAATGAACAAATATTAAAATACGAAATTTTAACGACAACATTGAAAAATTTGTCTTTAATTCATCATTTTTCAATTGTTATTATGAAAAATTTATTTATAATTATATTAGAAGTTATCTATAATGACAACTTTCCGGCACTTCCAACAATGGAAAGAATTCCATTGACCAATTTTGATACCGTTTCAACAATGGACAATATTTAAAACGAGAAAATGTCACTATCCTTTAACAATGGAAAAAATTATAGAGACAAATTTTCCCACGCTTTCAGCAGTGAAGAAAACTTAAAGAAAGAAAATTTTCGTGCAACAATGAACAATTCTATTTTGAGACATCTGTTTTCAATTGTTATTATGAAAAATTTATTTATAATTATATTAGAAGTTATCTATAATGACAACTTTCTTCACTTCCAACAATGGAAAAATTCCATTGACAAATATTGATACCGTTTCAACAATGAACAATATTTAAAACGTAAAAATGTCCCTATCCTTTAACAATGGAAAACATTATGGTGACAAATTTTCCCACGCTTTCAACAATGAAGAAATCTTAAATATGAAATTTTTCCGGCAACAACGGAAAATTTGTCTTTAAGTCGTCATTTTCCAATTGTTATTATGAAAAATTTATTTATAATTATATTAGAAGTTATCTATAATGACAACTTTCCCGCACTTCTAACAATGGAAACAATTCCATTGACAAATATTGATATTGTTTCAACAATGGACAACATTTAACACGTGAAAATTTCACTATCCTTTAACAAAGGAAAAATTATAGTGACATATTTTCCCACACTTTCAACAATGAACAAATCTCAAAATAAGAAATTTTTCTGGCAACAATAAAAACTTCGTCTTTAAGTCATCATTTTTCAACTGTTATTATGAAAAGTGTATTTATAATTATATTAGAAGTTATCTATAATGACAACTTTCCGGCACTTCCAACAATGGAAACATTTCCATTGACAAATATTGATACCGTTTCAGTAATGGACAATATTTAAAACGTAAAAGTGTCCCTACACTTTAACAATAGAAAAAATTATGACAAATTTTCCCACTCTTTCAACAATGAAGAAATCTTAAATATGAAATTTTTCCGGCAACAATGGAAAGTTCGTCTTAACTCATCATTTTTCAATTGTTATTATGAAAAATTCATCAAGGTTAATGTTCAAGATGAATTATGTGAGGCATGCATATACGGGAAAGGTCATAGATTAAACTTTGGATCAAGAAATAATTGTTCTTCAGCAGGAGAATTATTTTCTGTAAATGTATGTGGTCCCTTCGACAAATCTTTTAGGGGTCTTCAATATTTTGTTCTTTTCAAGGATCAGTTTATAAAGTTTCGTTGTGTTTTTTTCCTTAAAAAGAAATCTGATGTTGCTAATGCACTTGAAGAATATTTAGCTTATACCAAAAATATGGGCCATACTGAAAAAGAATTAATCACCGATAATGGAGGAGAGTTTGATAATACAGAAGTAAAATTAATTCTGAGAAAAAAGGCATTATTCCAAGACTCACAGCACCATATACTCCAGAGCAAAATGGTGGAAGTGAAAGAGAAAACAGAACTCTTGTGGAAATGGCCAGAACATTAAAATATTCTAATCCTGATGTAGAATTTCCTCCAGCATTATGGGCTGAACTTATCAATACTTCAGCATATATACTCAATAGAACTGGAAAGTCATCGGTTAAAAGTGTAAGTCCTTATGAATTACGGACAGGTAAGAAACCGAGATTAAAACACTTAAGAATTATTGGATCTGTTTGTTATGCCCACATACCAAGACAAAAAAGAAGAAAAATGGTTAATAAAGCTACCAAAGCTTTTCTGATAGGATATGATGGGGATGAAAGGTATCGTCTTTGGGTTCAAGAATCAAACACGGTCATATGTTCAAGAGATGTAAAATTTAATGAGAAGATATTAAATTGTGGAAAAACTGTTTATTTTCCCATCACGGATGAAAATGAAATGGCTTCCAAATCTAAAAATCAGGGAAAGTTAGAAGAAAAACCAGATGAAGAAGAGTTTGAAAATGAATCCGGCGAAGATGACAGTATTAACACTGACTCAAGCAATGAATCTGAGAACAGAAAGCTCAGAGATAGAAAAGATCTAAGTAAACCAAAGCGCTACGAGGACTATATAATGGTAGCTGAAGCTTTTATTGCAGATTTTGAAGAACCTGTAACTTTCGAAGAAGCTATAAGATGTCAACAGAAGAAGAATTGGAAAGAAGCTATGGATTTAGAGATGGCTTCATTAATTGAAAATGAAACATGGACTTTAGAAGAATTACCAAAGAATTCTAAAGCCATTCCATGCAAGTGGGTCTACAAGATTAAGAAAAATCCTGATGGTTCAATCGGTAAATACAAAGCCAGGCTAGTTGCCAAAGGATTCACTCAGCGTTATAAAGTGGATTATGAGCAAACTTACAGCCCTGTGACAAGGATGGGTACTGTTCGCTCAATTCTCAGCATAGCAGCCAATAAAAAAATGAATCTTACTCAGTTTGATGTTTGTTCAGCTTTTTTGTATGGCAAACTTGATGAAGTTATATATATGCAGCAGCCTGAGGGATACAGTAATGGTACTAATCAAGTGTGTAGATTGAAACACAGTCTGTATGAACTCAAACAAGCTTCTCGCTGTTGGAACAGATACTTTGGAGAATTTTTATCAAAACTTGGATTTAAAATAAGTGAAGGTGATCCATGCTTGTACATAAGAGAAAAAGATGAAAAGAAACTGATTGTTTGTTTGTATGTTGATGATGGTTTAGTAGCAGCAACTGATTTAAAAGAATCTGAAAAATTCATAAATGATTTGAAGTCAAGATTCAAAATCACAACCAAACAGGCAACCTTTTTTCTTGGTCTTGAAATTCATCATTTTGTGGATGGAAGTATCAAAATTAATCAACAAGCTTATGCGAAAAAAGTTCTTCAAAAATTTCATATGGAAAATTGTAAAACAGTATCTACTCCCATGATTAAAGAAAACATAAATGCAGAAAAGAGTGATGAGCATAGCAGTGAAGTCTTCCCTTATAGAGAAGCTGTGGGTACTTTAATGTATTTAATGATTGGCACAAGGCCAGACTTAGCTTATTCTGTTGGTGTTCTCACTCGTCATTTAGAAAATCCTTATAGAGAAGACTGGATGAAAGTGAAACGTGTATTTAGATACATTGCAGGTTCATATGATAAAGGAATTATCTATAAACATAATTACAAGCCAGGATTACTAGAATGTTTTAGTGATGCAGATTTTGGCGGATGTAAAACATCAGGAGGATCAACTAGTGGTATTGTGATTTTATATAGTGGTGGTGCTATATCATGGCATAGCCAAAGGCAGTCTGTAGTTGCAACCTCTACAACTGAAGCAGAAATAATTGCTGCGAATGAATGTGCAAGAGAAGTAATTTGGTTGAAATGTCTTTTTTCTGGTGTTACAAAATTAGATGGGATACCAGTGCTTCAAATTGATAATACAGCTGCAATTAGATTAGCACAAAATCCAGAATTTCACCATCGTACTAAACATATCAGCATTAAACACTTTTTTATTAGAGAAAAGGTCCTAGAAAAACAATTAGTAGTGCAACAGGTTTCTACAGAAGATCAAATATCTGATATGATGACAAAACCTCTTTTTAAACCTAGACTGATGACTCTTTGTTCTAAAATAGGACTTTTGTAAATATTTATTCTGAGAACTTTAACGTTTTTTATTATTATTATTGTTATTATATTTTCTTTAACAAGGGAAAGTGTTAAGATTCATTCACAGTTGATTCATTCATTGTATGTTATAAGAAAATATCAAAGTAAGTTCGTTTTCTATCTTGTGGCAACAGTTGTTAGCCAGTTCAGTTGTTGTTATCTTGCCTGTCTATACCTGCAGCATGCAGCTTAAATATTAAAGTAATCTTCTTATATTTTAAGACTGCTGAAGTTATTTTCTATTCAATTATGATCACTTAAATACTTTATTAAAAATAAGAAATTTTAAGGGCAACAATGAAAAATTCGTCTTTAAGTCATCATTTTGCAATTGCTATTATGAAAAGTTTATTTATAATTATAATAGAAATTGTCTATAATGAACACTTTCCCGCATTTTCAACAACGGAAAAAATTCCATTGACAAATATTGATACCGTTTCAATAATGGACAATATTTAAAACGTAAAAGTGTCCCTATCCTTTAACAATGGAAAAAATTATAATGACAAAATTTCCCACTCTTTCAACAATGAAGAAATCTTAAAATATGAAATTTTTCTGGCAACAATGGAAAATTCGTCTTAAGTCATCATTTTTCAATTGTTATTAAGAAAATTTATTTATATTTATATTAGAAGTTATCTATAATGACAACATTCCGGCACTTCCAACAATGGAAAAAATTCCATTGAAAATTTTATAGAGTTTCAACAATTGACTATATTTAAAACGTGAAAATGTCACTATCCTTTAACAATGGAAAAAATTATAGTGACAAATTTTCCCATGCTTTCAACAATGAAGAAAACTCAAAATAAGAAATTTTTCCCGCAACAATGAACAATTATATTTTGAGTCATCTTTTTTCGATTGTTATTATGAAAAATTTATTTATAATTATATTAGAAATTATCTATAATGACAACTTTCTGGCACTTCCAATAATCGAAAAAATTCATTTGACCAATTTTGATACCATTTCAACAATGGACAATATTTAAAACGTGAAAATGTCACTATCCTTTAACAATGGAAAAAATTATGGTGACAAATTTTCCCACGCTTTCAACAATGAAGAAAATTGAACATAAGAAATTTTCCCCGCAACAATGAACAATTCTATTTTGAGTCATCTTTTTTCAATTGTTATTATGAAAAATTTATTTACAATTATATTAGAAATTATCTATAATGACAACTTTCCCGCACTTCCAACAATGGAAAAAATTCCATTGCAAATATTGATACCGTTTCAACAATGAACAATATTTAAAACGTAAAAATGTCCCTATCCTTTAACAATGGAAAAAATTATAGTGACAAATTTTCCCACGCTTTCAACAATGAAGAAATCTTAAATATGAAATTTTTCCGGCAACAACGGAAAATTCGTCTTTAAGTCGTCATTTTTCAATTGTTATTAAGAAAATTTATTTATAATTATATTAGAAGTTATCTATAATGACAACATTCCGGCACTTCCAACAATGGAAAAAATTCCATTGAAAATTTTATAGAGTTTCAACAATTGACTATATTTAAAACGTGAAAATATCACTATCTTTTAACAATGGAAAAAATTATAGTGACAAATTTTCCCATGCTTTCAACAATGAAGAAAACTCAAAATAAGAAATTTTTCCCGCAACAATGAACAATTATATTTTGAGTCATCTTTTTTCGATTGTTATTATGAAAAATTTATTTATAATTATATTAGAAATTATCTATAAAGACAACTTTCTGGCACTTCCAATAATCGAAACAATTCATTTGACCAATTTTGATACCGTTTCAACAATGGACAATATTTAAAACGTGAAAATGTCACTATCCTTTAACAATGGAAAAAATTATGGTGACAAATTTTCCCACGCTTTCAACAATGAAGAAAATTGAACATAAGAAATTTTTCCCGCAACAATGAACAATTCTATTTTGAGTCATCTTTTTTCAATTGTTATTATGAAAAATTTATTTATAATTATATTAGAAATTATCTATAATGACAACTTTCCCGCACTTCCAACAATGGAAAAAATTCCATTGCAAATATTGATACCGTTTCAACAATGAACAATATTTAAAACGTGAAAATGTCCCTATCCTTTAACAATGGAAAAAATTATAGTGACAAATTTTCCCACGCTTTCAACAATGAAGAAATCTTAAATATGAAATTTTTCCGGCAACAACGGAAAATTCGTCTTTAAGTCGTCATTTTTCAATTGTTATTAAGAAAATTTATTTATAATTATATTAGAAGTTATCTATAATGACAACATTCCGGCACTTCCAACAATGGAAAAAATTCCATTGAAAATTTTATAGAGTTTCAACAATTGACTATATTTAAAACGTGAAAATGTCACTATCCTTTAACAATGGAAAAAATTATAGTGACAAATTTTCCCATGCTTTCAACAATGAAGAAAACTCAAAATAAGAAATTTTTCCCGCAACAATGAACAATTATATTTTGAGTAATCTTTTTTCGATTGTTATTATGAAAAATTTATTTATAATTATATTAGAAATTATCTATAAAGACAACTTTCTGGCACTTCCAATAATCGAAAAAATTCATTTGACCAATTTTGATACCGTTTCAACAATGGACAATATTTAAAACGTGAAAATGTCACTATTCTTTAAAAAATGAAAAAAATATAGTGACAAGTTTTCCCACACTTTCAACAATTAACAAATCTTAAAATAAGAAATTTTAACGACAACATTGAAAAATTCGTCTTTAAGTCATCATTTTTCAATTGTTATTATGAAAAATTTATTTATAATTATATTAGAAGTTATCTATAATGACAACATTCCGGCACTTCCAACAATGGAAAAAATTCCATTGGCCAATTTTGATACCGTTTCAACAATGGACAATATTTAAAACGAGAAAATGTCACTATCCTTTAACAATGGAAAAAATCATAGTGACAAATTTTCCCACGCTTTCAGCAGTGAAGAAAACTTAAAGAAAGAAAAATTTCCCGCAACAATGAACAATTCTATTTTGAGACATCTGTTTTCAATTGTTATTATGAAAAATTTATTTATAATTATATTAGAAGTTATCTATAATGTCCACTTTCCCGCACTTCCAACAATGGAAAAAATTCCATTGACAAATATTGATACTGTTTCAACAATGGACAACATTTAACACGTGAAAATTTCACTATCCTTTAACAAAGGAAAAATTATAGTGACATATTTTCCCACACTTTCAACAATGAACAAATCTCAAAATAAGAAATTTTTCTGGCAACAATAAAAACTTCGTCTTTAAGTCATCATTTTTCAACTGTTATTATGAAAAATGTATTTATAATTATATTAGAAGTTATCTATAATGACAACTTTCCGGCACTTCCAACAATGGAAACATTTCCATTGACAAATATTGATACCGTTTCAATAATGGACAATATTTAAAACGTAAAAGTGTCCCTATACTTTAACAATATAAAAAATTATGACAAATTTTCCCACACTTTCAACAATGAAGAAATCTTAAATATGAAATTTTTCCGGCAACAATGAAAAATTCGTCTTTAAGTCATCATTTTTCAACTGTTATTATGAAAAATGTATTTATAATTATATTAGAAGTTATCTATAATTTCAACTTTCCCGCACTTCCAACAATGGAAAAAATTCCATTGACAAATAATGATACCGTTTCAACAATTGACAATATTTAAAACGTGAAAATGTCCCTATCCTTTAACAATGGAAAAAATTATAGTGACAAATTTTCCCTCGCTTTCAACAATGAAGAAAACTTAAAATAAGAAAATTATCCCGCAATAATGTACAATTATATTTTGAGTCATCCCTTTTCAATTGTTTTTATGAAAAATTTATTTATAATTATATTAGAAGTTTTTTATAATGACAAATTTCCCACACTTCCAACAATGGAAAAAATTCCATTGACAAATATTGATGCCGTTTCAACAATGGACAACATTTAAAACGTGAAAATGTCACTATTCTTTAAAAAATGAAAAAAATATAGTGACAAGTTTTCCCACACTTTCAACAATTAACAAATTTAAAATAAGAAATTTTAACGGCAACAATGAAAAATTCGTCTTTAAATCATCATTTTTCAATTGTTATTATGAAAAATTTATTTATAATTATATTAGAAATTGAACACTTTCCTGCATTTTCAACAACGGAAAAAATTCCATTGACAAATATTGATACCGTTTCAATAATGGAAAATATTTAAAACGTAAAATTGTCCCTATCCTTTAACAATGGAAAAAATTATAATGACAAAATTTCCCACGCTTTCAACAATGAAGAAATCTTAAAATATGAAAATTTTCTGGCAACAATGGAAAATTCGTCTTAAGTCATCATTTTTCAATTGTTATTAAAAAAAATTTATTTATAATTATATTAGAAGTTATCTATAATGACAACATTCCGGCACTTCCAACAATGGAAAAAAATCCATTGACAAATATTGATATAGTTTCAACAATTGACTATATTTAAAACGTGAAAATGTCACTATCCTTTAACAATGGAAAAAATTATAGTGACAAATTTTCCCACGCTTTCAACAATGAAGAAAATTCAACATAAGAAAATTTTCCCGCAACAATGAACAATTATATTTTGAGTCATCTTTTTTCGATTGTTATTATGAAAAATTTATTTATAATTATTTTAGAAATTATCTATAATGACAACTTTTTGGCACTTCCAACAATGGAAATAATTCCATTGACCTGTTTTGATAACGTTTCAACAATGGACAATATTTAAAAAGAGAAAATGTCACTATCCTTTAACAATGGAAAAAATTATAGAGACAAATTTTCCCACGCTTTCAGCAGTGAAGAAAACTTAAAGAAAGAAAATTTTCCCGCAACAATGAACAATTCTATTTTGAGACATCTGTTTTCAATTGTTATTATGAAAAATTTATTTATAATTATATTAGAAGTTATCTATAATGACAACTTTCTTCACTTCCAACAATGGAAAAAATTCCATTGACAAATATTGATACTGTTTCAACAATGGACAACATTTAAAACGTGAAAATGTCACTATTCTTTAAAAAATGAAAAAAATATAGTGACAAGTTTTCCCACACTTTCAACAATTAACAAATCTTAAAATAAGAAATTTTAACGGCAACAATGAAAAATTCGTCATTAAGTCATTATTTTTCAATTGTTATTATGAAAAATTTATTTATAATTATATTAGAAATTGTCTATAATAAACACTTTCCCGCACTTCCAACAATGGAAACAATTCCATTGACAAATATTGATACCGTTTCAACAATGGAAAATATTTGAAACGTGAAAATGTCACTATCCTTTAACAATGGAAAAAATTATAGAGACAAATTTTCCCACGCTTTCAGCAGTGAAGAAAACTTAAAGAAAGAAAATTTTTCCGCAACAATGAACAATTCTATTTTGAGACATCTGTTTTCAATTGTTATTATGAAAAATTTATTTATAATTATATTAGAAGTTATCTATAATGACAACTTTCTTCACTTCCAACAATGGAAAAAATTCCATTGACAAATATTGATACTGTTTCAACAATGGACAACATTTAACACGTGAAAATGTCACTATTCTTTAAAAAATGAAAAAAATATAGTGACAAGTTTTCCCACACTTTCAACAATTAACAAATCTTAAAATAAGAAATTTTAACGGCAACAATGAAAAATTCGTCATTAAGTCATTATTTTTCAATTGTTATTATGAAAAATTTATTTATAATTATATTAGAAGTCATCTATAATGACAAATTTCCCGCACTTCCAACAATGGAAAAAATTCCATTGACCAATTTTGATACCGTTTCAACAATGGACAATATTTGAAACGTGAAAATGTCACTATCCTTTAACAATGGAAAAAACTATAGTGACAAATTTTCCGAATCTTTCAACAATGAACAAATCTTAAAATAAGAAATTTTAACGACAACATTGAAAAATTTGTCTTTAATTCATCATTTTTCAATTGTTATTATGAAAAACTTATTTATAATTATATTAGAAGTTATCTATAATGACAATTTTCCGGCACTTCCAACAATGGAAAAAATTCCATTGACCAATTTTGATACCGTTTCAACAATGGACAATATTTAAAACGAGAAAATATCACTATCCTTTAACAATGGAAAAAATTATAGAGACAAATTTTCCCACGCTTTCAGCAGTGAAGAAAACTTAAAGAAAGAAAATTTTCCCGCAACAATGAACAATTCTATTTTGAGACATCTGTTTTCAATTGTTATTATGAAAAATTTATTTATAATTATATTAGAAGTTATCTATAATGACAACTTTCTTCACTTCCAACAATGGAAAAATTCCATTGACAAATATTGATACCGTTTCAACAATGAACAATATTTAAAACGTAAAAATGTCCCTATCCTTTAACAATGGAAAACATTATGGTGACAAATTTTCCCACGCTTTCAACAATGAAGAAATCTTAAATATGAAATTTTTCCGGCAACAACGGAAAATTCGTCTTTAAGTCGTCATTTTCCAATTGTTATTATGAAAAATTTATTTATAATTATATTAGAAGTTATCTATAATGACAACTTTCCCGCACTTCCAACAATGGAAAAAATTCCATTGACCAATTTTGATACCGTTTCAACAATGGACAATATTTAAAACGTGAAAATCTCACTATCCTTTAACAATGGCAAAAACTATAGTGACAAATTTTCCAAATCTTTCAAAAATGAACAAATATTAAAATACGAAATTTTAACGACAACATTGAAAAATTTGTCTTTAATTCATCATTTTTCAATTGTTATTATGAAAAATTTTTTTATAATTATATTAGAAGTTATCTATAATGACAACTTTCCGGCACTTCCAACAATGGAAAGAATTCCATTGACCAATTTTGATACCGTTTCAACAATGGACAATATTTAAAACGAGAAAATGTCACTATCCTTTAACAATGGAAAAAATTATAGAGACAAATTTTCCCACGATTTCAGCAGTGAAGAAAACTTAAAGAAAGAAAATTTTCGTGCAACAATGAACAATTCTATTTTGAGACATCTGTTTTCAATTGTTATTATGAAAAATTTATTTATAATTATATTAGAAGTTATCTATAATGACAACTTTCTTCACTTCCAACAATGGAAAAATTCCATTGACAAATATTGATACTGTTTCAACAATGGACAACATTTAACACGTGAAAATTTCACTATCCTTTAACAAAGGAAAAATTATAGTGACATATTTTCCCACACTTTCAACAATGAACAAATCTCAAAATAAGAAATTTTTCTGGCAACAATAAAAACTTCGTCTTAAGTCATCATTTTTCAATTGTTATTATGAAAAATTTATTTATAATTATATTAGAAGTTTTTTCTAAAGACAACTTTACTGCACTTCCAACAATGGGAAAAATTCCATTGACAAATATTGATACCGTTTCAACAATGGACGACATTTAAAACGTGAAAATGTCACTATTCTTTAAAAAATGAAAAAAATATAGTGAAAAGTTTTACCACACTTTCAACAATTAACAAATCTTAAAATAAGAAATTTTAACGGCAACAATGAAAAATTCGTCATTAAGTCATTATTTTTCAATTGTTATTATGAAAAATTTATTTATAATTATATTAGAAATTGTCTATAACAAATACTTTCCCGCACTTCCAAAAATGGAAACAATTCCATTGACAAATATTGATACCGTTTCAACAATGAACAATATTTAAAACGTAAAAATGTCCCTATCCTTTAACAATGGAAAACATTATAGTGACAAATTTTCCCACGCTTTCAACAATGAAGAAATCTTAAATATGAAATTTTTCCGGCAACAACGGAAAATTCGTCATTAAGTCGTCATTTTCCAATTGTTATTATGAAAAATTTATTTATAATTATACTAGAAGTCATCTATAATGACAACTTTCCCGCACTTCCAACAATGGAAAAAATTCCATTGACCAATTTTGATACCGTTTCAACAATGGACAATATTTGAAACGTGAAAATCTCACTATCCTTTAACAATAGAAAAAACTATAGTGACAAATTTTCCAAATCTTTCAACAATGAACAAATCTTAAAATAAGAAATTTTAACGACAACATTGAAAAATTTGTCTTTAATTCATCATTTTTCAATTGTTATTATGAAAAATTTATTTATAATTATATTAGAAGTTATCTATAATGACAACTTTCCGGCACTTCCAACAATGGAAAAAATTCCATTGACCAATTTTGATACCGTTTCAACAATGGAAAATATTTAAAAAGAGAAAATGTCACTATCCTTTAAAAATGGAAAAAATTATAGAGACAAATTTTCCCACGCTTTCAGCAGTGAAGAAAACTTAAAGAAAGAAAATTTTCCCGCAACAATGAACAATTCTATTTTGAGACATCTGTTTTCAATTGTTATTATGAAAAATTTATTTATAATTATATTAGAAGTTATCTATAATGACAACTTTCTTCACTTCCAACAATGGAAAAATTCCATTGACAAATATTGATACCGTTTCAACAATGAACAATATTTAAAACGTAAAAATATCCCTATCCTTTAACAATGGAAAACATTATGGTGACAAATTTTCCCACGCTTTCAACAATGAAGAAATCTTAAATATGAAATTTTTCCGGCAACAACGGAAAATTCGTCTTTAAGTCGTCATTTTCCAATTGTTATTATGAAAAATTTATTTATAATTATATTAGAAGTTATCTATAATGACAACTTTCCCGCACTTCCAACAATGGAAAAAATTCCATTGACCAATTTTGATACCGTTTCAACAATGGACTATATTTAAAACGTGAAAATCTCACTATCCTTTAACAATGGCAAAAACTATAGTGACAAATTTTCCAAATCTTTCAAAAATGAACAAATATTAAAATACGAAATTTTAACGACAACATTGAAAAATTTGTCTTTAATTCATCATTTTTCAATTGTTATTATGAAAAATTTATTTATAATTATATTAGAAGTTATCTATAATGACAACTTTCCGGCACTTCCAACAATGGAAAGAATTCCATTGACCAATTTTGATACCGTTTCAACAATGGACAATATTTAAAACGAGAAAATGTCACTATCCTTTAACAATGGAAAAAATTATAGAGACAAATTTTCCCACGCTTTCAGCAGTGAAGAAAACTTAAAGAAAGAAAATTTTCGTGCAACAATGAACAATTCTATTTTGAGACATCTGTTTTCAATTGTTATTATGAAAAATTTATTTATAATTATATTAGAAGTTATCTATAATGACAACTTTCTTCACTTCCAACAATGGAAAAATTCCATTGACAAATATTGATACCGTTTCAACAATGAACAATATTTAAAACGTAAAAATGTCCCTATCCTTTAACAATGGAAAACATTATGGTGACAAATTTTCCCACGCTTTCAACAATGAAGAAATCTTAAATATGAAATTTTTCCGGCAACAACGGAAAATTTGTCTTTAAGTCGTCATTTTCCAATTGTTATTATGAAAAATTTATTTATAATTATATTAGAAGTTATCTATAATGACAACTTTCCCGCACTTCTAACAATGGAAACAATTCCATTGACAAATATTGATATTGTTTCAACAATGGACAACATTTAACACGTGAAAATTTCACTATCCTTTAACAAAGGAAAAATTATAGTGACATATTTTCCCACACTTTCAACAATGAACAAATCTCAAAATAAGAAATTTTTCTGGCAACAATAAAAACTTCGTCTTTAAGTCATCATTTTTCAACTGTTATTATGAAAAGTGTATTTATAATTATATTAGAAGTTATCTATAATGACAACTTTCCGGCACTTCCAACAATGGAAACATTTCCATTGACAAATATTGATACCGTTTCAGTAATGGACAATATTTAAAACGTAAAAGTGTCCCTACACTTTAACAATAGAAAAAATTATGACAAATTTTCCCACTCTTTCAACAATGAAGAAATCTTAAATATGAAATTTTTCCGGCAACAATGGAAAGTTCGTCTTAACTCATCATTTTTCAATTGTTATTATGAAAAATTCATCAAGGTTAATGTTCAAGATGAATTATGTGAGGCATGCATATACGGGAAAGGTCATAGATTAAACTTTGGATCAAGAAATAATTGTTCTTCAGCAGGAGAATTAATTTCTGTAGATGTATGTGGTCCCTTCGACAAATCTTTTAGGGGTCTTCAATATTTTGTTCTTTTCAAGGATCAGTTTATAAAGTTTCGTTGTGTTTTTTTCCTTAAAAAGAAATCTGATGTTGCTAATGCACTTGAAGAATATTTAGCTTATACCAAAAATATGGGCCATACTGTAAAAGAATTAATCACCGATAATGGAGGAGAGTTTGATAATACAGAAGTAAAATTAATTCTGAGAAAAAAGGCATTATTCCAAGACTCACAGCACCATATACTCCAGAGCAAAATGGTGGAAGTGAAAGAGAAAACAGAACTCTTGTGGAAATGGCCAGAACATTAAAATATTCTAATCCTGATGTAGAATTTCCTCCAGCATTATGGGCTGAACTTATCAATACTTCAGCATATATACTCAATAGAACTGGAAAGTCATCGGTTAAAAGTGTAAGTCCTTATGAATTACGGACAGGTAAGAAACCGAGATTAAAACACTTAAGAATTATTGGATCTGTTTGTTATGCCCACATACCAAGACAAAAAAGAAGAAAAATGGTTAATAAAGCTACCAAAGCTTTTCTGATAGGATATGATGGGGATGAAAGGTATCGTCTTTGGGTTCAAGAATCAAACACGGTCATATGTTCAAGAGATGTAAAATTTAATGAGAAGATATTAAATTGTGGAAAAACTGTTTATTTTCCCATCACGGATGAAAATGAAATGGCTTCCAAATCTAAAAATCAGGGAAAGTTAGAAGAAAAACCAGATGAAGAAGAGTTTGAAAATGAATCCGGCGAAGATGACAGTATTAACACTGACTCAAGCAATGAATCTGAGAACAGAAAGCTCAGAGATAGAAAAGATCTAAGTAAACCAAAGCGCTACGAGGACTATATAATGGTAGCTGAAGCTTTTATTGCAGATTTTGAAGAACCTGTAACTTTCGAAGAAGCTATAAGATGTCAACAGAAGAAGAATTGGAAAGAAGCTATGGATTTAGAGATGGCTTCATTAATTGAAAATGAAACATGGACTTTAGAAGAATTACCAAAGAATTCTAAAGCCATTCCATGCAAGTGGGTCTACAAGATTAAGAAAAATCCTGATGGTTCAATCGGTAAATACAAAGCCAGGCTAGTTGCCAAAGGATTCACTCAGCGTTATAAAGTGGATTATGAGCAAACTTACAGCCCTGTGACAAGGATGGGTACTGTTCGCTCAATTCTCAGCATAGCAGCCAATAAAAAAATGAATCTTACTCAGTTTGATGTTTGTTCAGCTTTTTTGTATGGCAAACTTGATGAAGTTATATATATGCAGCAGCCTGAGGGATACAGTAATGGTACTAATCAAGTGTGTAGATTGAAACACAGTCTGTATGAACTCAAACAAGCTTCTCGCTGTTGGAACAGATACTTTGGAGAATTTTTATCAAAACTTGGATTTAAAATAAGTGAAGGTGATCCATGCTTGTACATAAGAGAAAAAGATGAAAAGAAACTGATTGTTTGTTTGTATGTTGATGATGGTTTAGTAGCAGCAACTGATTTAAAAGAATCTGAAAAATTCATAAATGATTTGAAGTCAAGATTCAAAATCACAACCAAACAGGCAACCTTTTTTCTTGGTCTTGAAATTCATCATTTTGTGGATGGAAGTATCAAAATTAATCAACAAGCTTATGCGAAAAAAGTTCTTCAAAAATTTCATATGGAAAATTGTAAAACAGTATCTACTCCCATGATTAAAGAAAACATAAATGCAGAAAAGAGTGATGAGCATAGCAGTGAAGTCTTCCCTTATAGAGAAGCTGTGGGTACTTTAATGTATTTAATGATTGGCACAAGGCCAGACTTAGCTTATTCTGTTGGTGTTCTCACTCGTCATTTAGAAAATCCTTATAGAGAAGACTGGATGAAAGTGAAACGTGTATTTAGATACATTGCAGGTTCATATGATAAAGGAATTATCTATAAACATAATTACAAGCCAGGATTACTAGAATGTTTTAGTGATGCAGATTTTGGCGGATGTAAAACATCAGGAGGATCAACTAGTGGTATTGTGATTTTATATAGTGGTGGTGCTATATCATGGCATAGCCAAAGGCAGTCTGTAGTTGCAACCTCTACAACTGAAGCAGAAATAATTGCTGCGAATGAATGTGCAAGAGAAGTAATTTGGTTGAAATGTCTTTTTTCTGGTGTTACAAAATTAGATGGGATACCAGTGCTTCAAATTGATAATACAGCTGCAATTAGATTAGCACAAAATCCAGAATTTCACCATCGTACTAAACATATCAGCATTAAACACTTTTTTATTAGAGAAAAGGTCCTAGAAAAACAATTAGTAGTGCAACAGGTTTCTACAGAAGATCAAATATCTGATATGATGACAAAACCTCTTTTTAAACCTAGACTGATGACTCTTTGTTCTAAAATAGGACTTTTGTAAATATTTATTCTGAGAACTTTAACGTTTTTTATTATTATTATTGTTATTATATTTTCTTTAACAAGGGAAAGTGTTAAGATTCATTCACAGTTGATTCATTCATTGTATGTTATAAGAAAATATCAAAGTAAGTTCGTTTTCTATCTTGTGGCAACAGTTGTTAGCCAGTTCAGTTGTTGTTATCTTGCCTGTCTATACCTGCAGCATGCAGCTTAAATATTAAAGTAATCTTCTTATATTTTAAGACTGCTGAAGTTATTTTCTATTCAATTATGATCACTTAAATACTTTATTAAAAATAAGAAATTTTAAGGGCAACAATGAAAAATTCGTCTTTAAGTCATCATTTTGCAATTGCTATTATGAAAAGTTTATTTATAATTATAATAGAAATTGTCTATAATGAACACTTTCCCGCATTTTCAACAACGGAAAAAATTCCATTGACAAATATTGATACCGTTTCAATAATGGACAATATTTAAAACGTAAAAGTGTCCCTATCCTTTAACAATGGAAAAAATTATAATGACAAAATTTCCCACTCTTTCAACAATGAAGAAATCTTAAAATATGAAATTTTTCTGGCAACAATGGAAAATTCGTCTTAAGTCATCATTTTTCAATTGTTATTAAGAAAATTTATTTATATTTATATTAGAAGTTATCTATAATGACAACATTCCGGCACTTCCAACAATGGAAAAAATTCCATTGAAAATTTTATAGAGTTTCAACAATTGACTATATTTAAAACGTGAAAATGTCACTATCCTTTAACAATGGAAAAAATTATAGTGACAAATTTTCCCATGCTTTCAACAATGAAGAAAACTCAAAATAAGAAATTTTTCCCGCAACAATGAACAATTATATTTTGAGTCATCTTTTTTCGATTGTTATTATGAAAAATTTATTTATAATTATATTAGAAATTATCTATAAAGACAACTTTCTGGCACTTCCAATAATCGAAACAATTCATTTGACCAATTTTGATACCGTTTCAACAATGGACAATATTTAAAACGTGAAAATGTCACTATCCTTTAACAATGGAAAAAATTATGGTGACAAATTTTCCCACGCTTTCAACAATGAAGAAAATTGAACATAAGAAATTTTTCCCGCAACAATGAACAATTCTATTTTGAGTCATCTTTTTTCAATTGTTATTATGAAAAATTTATTTATAATTATATTAGAAATTATCTATAATGACAACTTTCCCGCACTTCCAACAATGGAAAAAATTCCATTGCAAATATTGATACCGTTTCAACAATGAACAATATTTAAAACGTGAAAATGTCCCTATCCTTTAACAATGGAAAAAATTATAGAGACAAATTTTCCCACGCTTTCAACAATGAAGAAATCTTAAATATGAAATTTTTCCGGCAACAACGGAAAATTCGTCTTTAAGTCGTCATTTTTCAATTGTTATTAAGAAAATTTATTTATAATTATATTAGAAGTTATCTATAATGACAACATTCCGGCACTTCCAACAATGGAAAAAATTCCATTGAAAATTTTATAGAGTTTCAACAATTGACTATATTTAAAACGTGAAAATGTCACTATACTTTAACAATGGAAAAAATTATAGTGACAAATTTTCCCATGCTTTCAACAATGAAGAAAACTCAAAATAAGAAATTTTTCCCGCAACAATGAACAATTATATTTTGAGTAATCTTTTTTCGATTGTTATTATGAAAAATTTATTTATAATTATATTAGAAATTATCTATAAAGACAACTTTCTGGCACTTCCAATAATCGAAAAAATTCATTTGACCAATTTTGATACCGTTTCAACAATGGACAATATTTAAAACGTGAAAATGTCACTATTCTTTAAAAAATGAAAAAAATATAGTGACAAGTTTTCCCACACTTTCAACAATTAACAAATCTTAAAATAAGAAATTTTAACGACAACATTGAAAAATTCGTCTTTAAGTCATCATTTTTCAATTGTTATTATGAAAAATTTATTTATAATTATATTAGAAGTTATCTATAATGACAACATTCCGGCACTTCCAACAATGGAAAAAATTCCATTGGCCAATTTTGATACCGTTTCAACAATGGACAATATTTAAAACGAGAAAATGTCACTATCCTTTAACAATGGAAAAAATCATAGTGACAAATTTTCCCACGCTTTCAGCAGTGAAGAAAACTTAAAGAAAGAAAAATTTCCCGCAACAATGAACAATTCTATTTTGAGACATCTGTTTTCAATTGTTATTATGAAAAATTTATTTATAATTATATTAGAAGTTATCTATAATGTCAACTTTCCCGCACTTCCAACAATGGAAAAAATTCCATTGACAAATATTGATACTGTTTCAACAATGGACAACATTTAACACGTGAAAATTTCACTATCCTTTAACAAAGGAAAAATTATAGTGACATATTTTCCCACACTTTCAACAATGAACAAATCTCAAAATAAGAAATTTTTCTGGCAACAATAAAAACTTCGTCTTTAAGTCATCATTTTTCAACTGTTATTATGAAAAATGTATTTATAATTATATTAGAAGTTATCTATAATGACAACTTTCCGGCACTTCCAACAATGGAAACATTTCCATTGACAAATATTGATACCGTTTCAATAATGGACAATATTTAAAACGTAAAAGTGTCCCTATCCTTTAACAATGGAAAAAATTATTATGACAAATTTTCCCACACTTCCAACAATGGAAAAAATTCCATTGACAAATATTGATGCCGTTTCAACAATGGACAACATTTAAAACGTGAAAATGTCACTATTCTTTAAAAAATGAAAAAAATATAGTGACAAGTTTTCCCACACTTTCAACAATTAACAAATTTAAAATAAGAAATTTTAACGGCAACAATGAAAAATTCGTCTTTAAATCATCATTTTTCAATTGTTATTATGAAAAATTTATTTATAATTATATTAGAAATTGAACACTTTCCTGCATTTTCAACAACGGAAAAAATTCCATTGACAAATATTGATACCGTTTCAATAATGGAAAATATTTAAAACGTAAAATTGTCCCTATCCTTTAACAATGGAAAAAATTATAATGACAAAATTTCCCACGCTTTCAACAATGAAGAAATCTTAAAATATGAAAATTTTCTGGCAACAATGGAAAATTCGTCTTAAGTCATCATTTTTCAATTGTTATTAAAAAAAATTTATTTATAATTATATTAGAAGTTATCTATAATGACAACATTCCGGCACTTCCAACAATGGAAAAAAATCCATTGACAAATATTGATATAGTTTCAACAATTGACTATATTTAAAACGTGAAAATGTCACTATCCTTTAACAATGGAAAAAATTATAGTGACAAATTTTCCCACGCTTTCAACAATGAAGAAAATTCAACATAAGAAAATTTTCCCGCAACAATGAACAATTATATTTTGAGTCATCTTTTTTCGATTGTTATTATGAAAAATTTATTTATAATTATTTTAGAAATTATCTATAATGACAACTTTTTGGCACTTCCAACAATGGAAATATTTCCATTGACCTGTTTTGATAACGTTTCAACAATGGACAATATTTAAAAAGAGAAAATGTCACTATCCTTTAACAATGGAAAAAATTATAGAGACAAATTTTCCCACGCTTTCAGCAGTGAAGAAAACTTAAAGAAAGAAAATTTTCCCGCAACAATGAACAATTCTATTTTGAGACATCTGTTTTCAATTGTTATTATGAAAAATTTATTTATAATTATATTAGAAGTTATCTATAATGACAACTTTCTTCACTTCCAACAATGGAAAAAATTCCATTGACAAATATTGATACTGTTTCAACAATGGACAACATTTAAAACGTGAAAATGTCACTATTCTTTAAAAAATGAAAAAAATATAGTGACAAGTTTTCCCACACTTTCAACAATTAACAAATCTTAAAATAAGAAATTTTAACGGCAACAATGAAAAATTCGTCATTAAGTCATTATTTTTCAATTGTTATTATGAAAAATTTATTTATAATTATATTAGAAATTGTCTATAATAAACACTTTCCCGCACTTCCAACAATGGAAACAATTCCATTGACAAATATTGATACCGTTTCAACAATGGAAAATATTTGAAACGTGAAAATGTCACTATCCTTTAACAATGGAAAAAATTATAGAGACAAATTTTCCCACGCTTTCAGCAGTGAAGAAAACTTAAAGAAAGAAAATTTTTCCGCAACAATGAACAATTCTATTTTGAGACATCTGTTTTCAATTGTTATTATGAAAAATTTATTTATAATTATATTAGAAGTTATCTATAATGACAACTTTCTTCACTTCCAACAATGGAAAAAATTCCATTGACAAATATTGATACTGTTTCAACAATGGACAACATTTAACACGTGAAAATGTCACTATTCTTTAAAAAATGAAAAAAATATAGTGACAAGTTTTCCCACACTTTCAACAATTAACAAATCTTAAAATAAGAAATTTTAACGGCAACAATGAAAAATTCGTCATTAAGTCATTATTTTTCAATTGTTATTATGAAAAATTTATTTATAATTATATTAGAAGTCATCTATAATGACAAATTTCCCGCACTTCCAACAATGGAAAAAATTCCATTGACCAATTTTGATACCGTTTCAACAATGGACAATATTTGAAACGTGAAAATGTCACTATCCTTTAACAATGGAAAAAACTATAGTGACAAATTTTCCGAATCTTTCAACAATGAACAAATCTTAAAATAAGAAATTTTAACGACAACATTGAAAAATTTGTCTTTAATTCATCATTTTTCAATTGTTATTATGAAAAACTTATTTATAATTATATTAGAAGTTATCTATAATGACAATTTTCCGGCACTTCCAACAATGGAAAAAATTCCATTGACCAATTTTGATACCGTTTCAACAATGGACAATATTTAAAACGAGAAAATATCACTATCCTTTAACAATGGAAAAAATTATAGAGACAAATTTTCCCACGCTTTCAGCAGTGAAGAAAACTTAAAGAAAGAAAATTTTCCCGCAACAATGAACAATTCTATTTTGAGACATCTGTTTTCAATTGTTATTATGAAAAATTTATTTATAATTATATTAGAAGTTATCTATAATGACAACTTTCTTCACTTCCAACAATGGAAAAATTCCATTGACAAATATTGATACCGTTTCAACAATGAACAATATTTAAAACGTAAAAATGTCCCTATCCTTTAACAATGGAAAACATTATGGTGACAAATTTTCCCACGCTTTCAACAATGAAGAAATCTTAAATATGAAATTTTTCCGGCAACAACGGAAAATTCGTCTTTAAGTCGTCATTTTCCAATTGTTATTATGAAAAATTTATTTATAATTATATTAGAAGTTATCTATAATGACAACTTTCCCGCACTTCCAACAATGGAAAAAATTCCATTGACCAATTTTGATACCGTTTCAACAATGGACAATATTTAAAACGTGAAAATCTCACTATCCTTTAACAATGGCAAAAACTATAGTGACAAATTTTCCAAATCTTTCAAAAATGAACAAATATTAAAATACGAAATTTTAACGACAACATTGAAAAATTTGTCTTTAATTCTTCATTTTTCAATTGTTATTATGAAAAATTTATTTATAATTATATTAGAAGTTATCTATAATGACAACTTTCCGGCACTTCCAACAATGGAAAGAATTCCATTGACCAATTTTGATACCGTTTCAACAATGGACAATATTTAAAACGAGAAAATGTCACTATCCTTTAACAATGGAAAAAATTATAGAGACAAATTTTCCCACGATTTCAGCAGTGAAGAAAACTTAAAGAAAGAAAATTTTCGTGCAACAATGAACAATTCTATTTTGAGACATCTGTTTTCAATTGTTATTATGAAAAATTTATTTATAATTATATTAGAAGTTATCTATAATGACAACTTTCTTCACTTCCAACAATGGAAAAATTCCATTGACAAATATTGATACTGTTTCAACAATGGACAACATTTAACACGTGAAAATTTCACTATCCTTTAACAAAGGAAAAATTATAGTGACATATTTTCCCACACTTTCAACAATGAACAAATCTCAAAATAAGAAATTTTTCTGGCAACAATAAAAACTTCGTCTTAAGTCATCATTTTTCAATTGTTATTATGAAAAATTTATTTATAATTATATTAGAAGTTTTTTCTAAAGACAACTTTACTGCACTTCCAACAATGGGAAAAATTCCATTGACAAATATTGATACCGTTTCAACAATGGACGACATTTAAAACGTGAAAATGTCACTATTCTTTAAAAAATGAAAAAAATATAGTGAAAAGTTTTACCACACTTTCAACAATTAACAAATCTTAAAATAAGAAATTTTAACGGCAACAATGAAAAATTCGTCATTAAGTCATTATTTTTCAATTGTTATTATGAAAAATTTATTTATAATTATATTAGAAATTGTCTATAACAAACACTTTCCCGCACTTCCAAAAATGGAAACAATTCCATTGACAAATATTGATACCGTTTCAACAATGAACAATATTTAAAACGTAAAAATGTCCCTATCCTTTAACAATGGAAAACATTATAGTGACAAATTTTCCCACGCTTTCAACAATGAAGAAATCTTAAATATGAAATTTTTCCGGCAACAACGGAAAATTCGTCATTAAGTCGTCATTTTCCAATTGTTATTATGAAAAATTTATTTATAATTATACTAGAAGTCATCTATAATGACAACTTTCCCGCACTTCCAACAATGGAAAAAATTCCATTGACCAATTTTGATACCGTTTCAACAATGGACAATATTTGAAACGTGAAAATCTCACTATCCTTTAACAATAGAAAAAACTATAGTGACAAATTTTCCAAATCTTTCAACAATGAACAAATCTTAAAATAAGAAATTTTAACGACAACATTGAAAAATTTGTCTTTAATTCATCATTTTTCAATTGTTATTATGAAAAATTTATTTATAATTATATTAGAAGTTATCTATAATGACAACTTTCCGGCACTTCCAACAATGGAAAAAATTCCATTGACCAATTTTGATACCGTTTCAACAATGGAAAATATTTAAAAAGAGAAAATGTCACTATCCTTTAAAAATGGAAAAAATTATAGAGACAAATTTTCCCACGCTTTCAGCAGTGAAGAAAACTTAAAGAAAGAAAATTTTCCCGCAACAATGAACAATTCTATTTTGAGACATCTGTTTTCAATTGTTATTATGAAAAATTTATTTATAATTATATTAGAAGTTATCTATAATGACAACTTTCTTCACTTCCAACAATGGAAAAATTCCATTGACAAATATTGATACCGTTTCAACAATGAACAATATTTAAAACGTAAAAATGTCCCTATCCTTTAACAATGGAAAACATTATGGTGACAAATTTTCCCACGCTTTCAACAATGAAGAAATCTTAAATATGAAATTTTTCCGGCAACAACGGAAAATTCGTCTTTAAGTCGTCATTTTCCAATTGTTATTATGAAAAATTTATTTATAATTATATTAGAAGTTATCTATAATGACAACTTTCCCGCACTTCCAACAATGGAAAAAATTCCATTGACCAATTTTGATACCGTTTCAACAATGGACTATATTTAAAACGTGAAAATCTCACTATCCTTTAACAATGGCAAAAACTATAGTGACAAATTTTCCAAATCTTTCAAAAATGAACAAATATTAAAATACGAAATTTTAACGACAACATTGAAAAATTTGTCTTTAATTCATCATTTTTCAATTGTTATTATGAAAAATTTATTTATAATTATATTAGAAGTTATCTATAATGACAACTTTCCGGCACTTCCAACAATGGAAAGAATTCCATTGACCAATTTTGATACCGTTTCAACAATGGACAATATTTAAAACGAGAAAATGTCACTATCCTTTAACAATGGAAAAAGTTATAGAGACAAATTTTCCCACGCTTTCAGCAGTGAAGAAAACTTAAAGAAAGAAAATTTTCGTGCAACAATGAACAATTCTATTTTGAGACATCTGTTTTCAATTGTTATTATGAAAAATTTATTTATAATTATATTAGAAGTTATCTATAATGACAACTTTCTTCACTTCCAACAATGGAAAAATTCCATTGACAAATATTGATACCGTTTCAACAATGAACAATATTTAAAACGTAAAAATGTCCCTATCCTTTAACAATGGAAAACATTATGGTGACAAATTTTCCCACGCTTTCAACAATGAAGAAATCTTAAATATGAAATTTTTCCGGCAACAACGGAAAATTTGTCTTTAAGTCGTCATTTTCCAATTGTTATTATGAAAAATTTATTTATAATTATATTAGAAGTTATCTATAATGACAACTTTCCCGCACTTCCAACAATGGAAAAAATTCCATTGACCAATTTTGATACCGTTTCAACAATGGACAATATTTAAAACGTGAAAATCTCACTATCCTTTAACAATGGCAAAAACTATAGTGACAAATTTTCCAAATCTTTCAAAAATGAACAAATATTAAAATACGAAATTTTAACGACAACATTGAAAAATTTGTCTTTAATTCATCATTTTTCAATTGTTATTATGAAAAATTTATTTATAATTATATTAGAAGTTATCTATAATGACAACTTTCCGGCACTTCCAACAATGGAAAGAATTCCATTGACCAATTTTGATACCGTTTCAACAATGGACAATATTTAAAACGAGAAAATGTCACTATCCTTTAACAATGGAAAAAATTATAGAGACAAATTTTCCCACGATTTCAGCAGTGAAGAAAACTTAAAGAAAGAAAATTTTCGTGCAACAATGAACAATTCTATTTTGAGACATCTGTTTTCAATTGTTATTATGAAAAATTTATTTATAATTATATTAGAAGTTATCTATAATGACAACTTTCTTCACTTCCAACAATGGAAAAATTCCATTGACAAATATTGATACTGTTTCAACAATGGACAACATTTAACACATGAAAATTTCACTATCCTTTAACAAAGGAAAAATTATAGTGACATATTTTCCCACACTTTCAACAATGAACAAATCTCAAAATAAGAAATTTTTCTGGCAACAATAAAAACTTCGTCTTAAGTCATCATTTTTCAATTGTTATTATGAAAAATTTATTTATAATTATATTAGAAGTTTTTTCTAAAGACAACTTTACTGCACTTCCAACAAGGGGAAAAATTCCATTGACAAATATTGATACCGTTTCAACAATGGACGACATTTAAAACGTGAAAATGTCACTATTCTTTAAAAAATGAAAAAAATATAGTGAAAAGTTTTACCACACTTTCAACAATTAACAAATCTTAAAATAAGAAATTTTAACGGCAACAATGAAAAATTCGTCATTAAGTCATTATTTTTCAATTGTTATTATGAAAAATTTATTTATAATTATATTAGAAATTGTCTATAACAAACACTTTCCCGCACTTCCAAAAATGGAAACAATTCCATTGACAAATATTGATACCGTTTCAACAATGAACAATATTTAAAACGTAAAAATGTCCCTATCCTTTAACAATGGAAAACATTATAGTGACAAATTTTCCCACGCTTTCAACAATGAAGAAATCTTAAATATGAAATTTTTCCGGCAACAACGGAAAATTCGTCATTAAGTCGTCATTTTCCAATTGTTATTATGAAAAATTTATTTATAATTATACTAGAAGTCATCTATAATGACAACTTTCCCGCACTTCCAACAATGGAAAAAATTCCATTGACCAATTTTGATACCGTTTCAACAATGGACAATATTTGAAACGTGAAAATCTCACTATCCTTTAACAATGGAAAAAACTATAGTGACAAATTTTCCAAATCTTTCAACAATGAACAAATCTTAAAATAAGAAATTTTAACGACAACATTGAAAAATTTGTCTTTAATTCATCATTTTTCAATTGTTATTATGAAAAATTTATTTATAATTATATTAGAAGTTATCTATAATGACAACTTTCCGGCACTTCCAACAATGGAAAAAATTCCATTGACCAATTTTGATACCGTTTCAACAATGGAAAATATTTAAAAAGAGAAAATGTCACTATCCTTTAAAAATGGAAAAAATTATAGAGACAAATTTTCCCACGCTTTCAGCAGTGAAGAAAACTTAAAGAAAGAAAATTTTCCCGCAACAATGAACAATTCTATTTTGAGACATCTGTTTTCAATTGTTATTATGAAAAATTTATTTATAATTATATTAGAAGTTATCTATAATGACAACTTTCTTCACTTCCAACAATGGAAAAATTCCATTGACAAATATTGATACCGTTTCAACAATGAACAATATTTAAAACGTAAAAATGTCCCTATCCTTTAACAATGGAAAACATTATGGTGACAAATTTTCCCACGCTTTCAACAATGAAGAAATCTTAAATATGAAATTTTTCCGGCAACAACGGAAAATTCGTCTTTAAGTCGTCATTTTCCAATTGTTATTATGAAAAATTTATTTATAATTATATTAGAAGTTATCTATAATGACAACTTTCCCGCACTTCCAACAATGGAAAAAATTCCATTGACCAATTTTGATACCGTTTCAACAATGGACTATATTTAAAACGTGAAAATCTCACTATCCTTTAACAATGGCAAAAACTATAGTGACAAATTTTCCAAATCTTTCAAAAATGAACAAATATTAAAATACGAAATTTTAACGACAACATTGAAAAATTTGTCTTTAATTCATCATTTTTCAATTGTTATTATGAAAAATTTATTTATAATTATATTAGAAGTTATCTATAATGACAACTTTCCGGCACTTCCAACAATGGAAAGAATTCCATTGACCAATTTTGATACCGTTTCAACAATGGACAATATTTAAAACAAGAAAATGTCACTATCCTTTAACAATGGTAAAAATTATAGAGACAAATTTTCCCACGCTTTCAGCAGTGAAGAAAACTTAAAGAAAGAAAATTTTCGTGCAACAATGAACAATTCTATTTTGAGACATCTGTTTTCAATTGTTATTATGAAAAATTTATTTATAATTATATTAGAAGTTATCTATAATGACAACTTTCTTCACTTCCAACAATGGAAAAATTCCATTGACAAATATTGATACTGTTTCAACAATGGACAACATTTAACACGTGAAAATTTCACTATCCTTTAACAAAGGAAAAATTATAGTGACATATTTTCCCACACTTTCAACAATGAACAAATCTCAAAATAAGAAATTTTTCTGGCAACAATAAAAACTTCGTCTTAAGTCATCATTTTTCAATTGTTATTATGAAAAATTTATTTATAATTATATTAGAATTTTTTTCTAAAGACAACTTTACTGCACTTCCAACAATTTGAAAAATTCCATTGACAAATATTGATACCGTTTCAACAATGGACGACATTTAAAACGTGAAAATGTCACTATTCTTTAAAAAATGAAAAAAATATAGTGAAAAGTTTTACCACACTTTCAACAATTAACAAATCTTAAAATAAGAAATTTTAACGGCAACAATGAAAAATTCGTCATTAAGTCATTATTTTTCAATTGTTATTATGAAAAATTTATTTATAATTATATTAGAAATTGTCTATAACAAACACTTTCCCGCACTTCCAAAAATGGAAACAATTCCATTGACAAATATTGATACCGTTTCAACAATGAACAATATTTAAAACGTAAAAATGTCCCTATCCTTTAACAATGGAAAACATTATAGTGACAAATTTTCCCACGCTTTCAACAATGAAGAAATCTTAAATATGAAATTTTTCCGGCAACAACGGAAAATTCGTCATTATGTCGTCATTTTCCAATTGTTATTATGAAAAATTTATTTATAATTATACTAGAAGTCATCTATAATGACAACTTTCCCGCACTTCCAACAATGGAAAAAATTCCATTGACCAATTTTGATACCGTTTCAACAATGGACAATATTTGAAACGTGAAAATCTCACTATCCTTTAACAATGGAAAAAACTATAGTGACAAATTTTCCAAATCTTTCAACAATGAACAAATCTTAAAATAAGAAATTTTAACGACAACATTGAAAAATTTGTCTTTAATTCATCATTTTTCAATTGTTATTATGAAAAATTTATTTATAATTATATTAGAAGTTATCTATAATGACAACTTTCCGGCACTTCCAACAATGGAAAAAATTCCATTGACCAATTTTGATACCGTTTCAACAATGGAAAATATTTAAAAAGAGAAAATGTCACTATCCTTTAAAAATGGAAAAAATTATAGAGACAAATTTTCCCACGCTTTCAGCAGTGAAGAAAACTTAAAGAAAGAAAATTTTCCCGCAACAATGAACAATTCTATTTTGAGACATCTGTTTTCAATTGTTATTATGAAAAATTTATTTATAATTATATTAGAAGTTATCTATAATGACAACTTTCTTCACTTCCAACAATGGAAAAATTCCATTGACAAATAATGATACCGTTTCAACAATTGACAATATTTAAAACGTGAAAATGTCCCTATCCTTTAACAATGGAAATAATTATAGTGACAAATTTTCCCTCGCTTTCAACAATGAAAAAATCTTAAAATAAGAAAATTATCCCGCAACAATATACAATTATATTTTGAGTCATCCCTTTTCAATTGTTTTTATGAAATTTATTTATAATTATATTAGAAGTTTTTTATAATGACAAATTTCCCACACTTCCAACAATGGAAAAAATTCCATTGACAAATATTGATGCTGTTTGAACAATGGACAACATTTAAAACGTGAAAATGTCACTATTTTTTAAAAAAATGAAAAAACTATAGTGACAAATTTTCCAAATCTTTCAAAAATGAACAAATATTAAAATACGAAATTTTAACGACAACATTGAAAAATTTGTCTTTAATTCATCATTTTTCAATTGTTATTATGAAAAATTTATTTATAATTATATTAGAAGTTATCTATAATGACAACTTTCCGGCACTTCCAACAATGGAAAGAATTCCATTGACCAATTTTGATACCGTTTCAACAATGGACAATATTTAAAACAAGAAAATGTCACTATCCTTTAACAATGGAAAAAATTATAGAGACAAATTTTCCCACGCTTTCAGCAGTGAAGAAAACTTAAAGAAAGAAAATTTTCGTGCAACAATGAACAATTCTATTTTGAGACATCTGTTTTCAATTGTTATTATGAAAAATTTATTTATAATTATATTAGAAGTTATCTATAATGACAACTTTCTTCACTTCCAACAATGGAAAAATTCCATTGACAAATATTGATACTGTTTCAACAATGGACAACATTTAACACGTGAAAATTTCACTATCCTTTAACAAAGGAAAAATTATAGTGACATATTTTCCCACACTTTCAACAATGAACAAATCTCAAAATAAGAAATTTTTCTGGCAACAATAAAAACTTCGTCTTAAGTCATCATTTTTCAATTGTTATTATGAAAAATTTATTTATAATTATATTAGAATTTTTTTCTAAAGACAACTTTACTGCACTTCCAACAATTTGAAAAATTCCATTGACAAATATTGATACCGTTTCAACAATGGACGACATTTAAAACGTGAAAATGTCACTATTCTTTAAAAAATGAAAAAAATATAGTGAAAAGTTTTACCACACTTTCAACAATTAACAAATCTTAAAATAAGAAATTTTAACGGCAACAATGAAAAATTCGTCATTAAGTCATTATTTTTCAATTGTTATTATGAAAAATTTATTTATAATTATATTAGAAATTGTCTATAACAAACACTTTCCCGCACTTCCAAAAATGGAAACAATTCCATTGACAAATATTGATACCGTTTCAACAATGAACAATATTTAAAACGTAAAAATGTCCCTATCCTTTAACAATGGAAAACATTATAGTGACAAATTTTCCCACGCTTTCAACAATGAAGAAATCTTAAATATGAAATTTTTCCGGCAACAACGGAAAATTCGTCATTATGTCGTCATTTTCCAATTGTTATTATGAAAAATTTATTTATAATTATACTAGAAGTCATCTATAATGACAACTTTCCCGCACTTCCAACAATGGAAAAAATTCCATTGACCAATTTTGATACCGTTTCAACAATGGACAATATTTGAAACGTGAAAATCTCACTATCCTTTAACAATGGAAAAAACTATAGTGACAAATTTTCCAAATCTTTCAACAATGAACAAATCTTAAAATAAGAAATTTTAACGACAACATTGAAAAATTTGTCTTTAATTCATCATTTTTCAATTGTTATTATGAAAAATTTATTTATAATTATATTAGAAGTTATCTATAATGACAACTTTCCGGCACTTCCAACAATGGAAAAAATTCCATTGACCAATTTTGATACCGTTTCAACAATGGAAAATATTTAAAAAGAGAAAATGTCACTATCCTTTAAAAATGGAAAAAATTATAGAGACAAATTTTCCCACGCTTTCAGCAGTGAAGAAAACTTAAAGAAAGAAAATTTTCCCGCAACAATGAACAATTCTATTTTGAGACATCTGTTTTCAATTGTTATTATGAAAAATTTATTTATAATTATATTAGAAGTTATCTATAATGACAACTTTCTTCACTTCCAACAATGGAAAAATTCCATTGACAAATAATGATACCGTTTCAACAATTGACAATATTTAAAACGTGAAAATGTCCCTATCCTTTAACAATGGAAATAATTATAGTGACAAATTTTCCCTCGCTTTCAACAATGAAAAAATCTTAAAATAAGAAAATTATCCCGCAACAATATACAATTATATTTTGAGTCATCCCTTTTCAATTGTTTTTATGAAATTTATTTATAATTATATTAGAAGTTTTTTATAATGACAAATTTCCCACACTTCCAACAATGGAAAAAATTCCATTGACAAATATTGATGCTGTTTGAACAATGGACAACATTTAAAACGTGAAAATGTCACTATTTTTTAAAAAAATGAAAAAAATATAGTGACAAGTTTACCCACACTTTCAACAATTAACAAATTTAAAATAAGAAATTTTAACGGCAACAATGAAAAATTCGTCTTTAAATCATCATTTTTCATTTGTTATTATGAAAAATTTATTTATAATTATATTAGAAATTGTCTATAATGAACACTTTCCTGCATTTTCAACAACGGAAAAAATTCCATTGACAAATATTGATACCGTTTCAATAATGGACAATATTTAAAACGTAAAAGTGTCCCTATCCCTTAACAATGGAAAAAATTATGACAAAATTTCCCACTCTTTCAACAATGAAGAAATCTTAAAATATGAAAATTTTCTGGCAACAATGGAAAATTCGTCTTAAGTCATCATTTTTCAATTGTTATTAAAAAAAAATTATTTATAATTATATTAGAAGTTATCTATAATGACAACATTCCGGCACTTCCAACAATGGAAAAAATTCCATTGACACATATTGATATAGTTTCAACAATTGACTATATTTAAAACGTGAAAATGTCACTATCCTTTAACAATGGAAAAAATTATAGTGACAAATTTTCCCACGCTTTCAACAATAAAGAAAACTCAAAATAAGAAATTTTTCCCGCAACAATGAACAATTCTATTTTGAGTCATCTTTTTTCAATTGTTATTATGAAAAATTTATTTATAATTATATTAGAAGTTATCTATAATGACAACTTTCCCGCACTGCTAACAATGGAAAAAATTCCATTGCAAATATTGATACCGTTTCAACAATGAACAATATTTAAACCGTAAAAATGTTCCTATCCTTTAACAATGGAAAACATTATAATGACAAATTTTCCCACGCTTTCAACAATGAAGAAATCTTAAATATGAAATTTTTCCGGCAACAACGGAAAATTCGTCATTAAGTCGTCATTTTCCAATTGTTATTATGAAAAATTTATTTATAATTATATTAGAAGTCATCTATAATGACAACTTTCCCGCACTTCCAACAATGGAAAAAATTCCATTGACCAATTTTGATACCGTTTCAACAATGGACAATATTTAAAACGAGAAAATGTCACTATCCTTTAACAATGGAAAAAATTATAATGAAAAATTTTCCCACGCTTTCAACAATGAAGAAATCTTAAATATGAAATTTTTCCGGCAACAACGGAAAATTCGTCATTAAGTCGTCATTTTCCAATTGTTATTATGAAAAATTTATTTATAATTATATCAGAAGTTATCTATAATGACAACTTTCTTCACTTCCAACAATGGAAAAATTCTTTGACAAATATTGATACTGTTTCAACAATGGACAACATTTAACACGTGAAAATTTCACTATCCTTTAACAAAGGAAAAATTATAGTGACATATTTTCCCACACTTTCAACAATGAACATATCTCAAAATAAGAAATTTTTCTGGCAACAATAAAAACTTCGTCTTAAGTCATCATTTTTCAATTGTTATTATGAAAAATTTATTTATAATTATATTAGAATTTTTTTCTAAAGACAACTTTACTGCACTTCCAACAATGGGAAAAATTCCATTGACAAATATTGATATCGTTTCAACAATGGACGACATTTAAAACGTGAAAATGTCACTATTCTTTAAAAAACTAAAAAAATATAGTGACAAGTTTTCCCACACTTTCAACAATTAACAGATCTTAAAATAAGAAATTTTAACGGCAACAATGAAAAATTCGTCATTAAGTCATTATTTTTCAATTGTTATTATGAAAAATTTATTTATAATTATATTAGAAATTGTCTATAATAAACACTTTCCCGCACTTCCAACAATGGAAACAATTCCATTGACAAATATTGATACCGTTTCAATAATGGTTAATATTTAAAACGTAAAAGTGTCCCTATCCTTTAACAATGGAAAAAATTATGGTGACAAATTTTCCCACGCTTTCAACAATGAAGAAAATTAAACATAAGAAATTTTTCGCGCAACAAGGAACAATTCTATTTTGAGTCATCTTTTTTCAATTGTTATTATGAAAAATTTATTTATAATTATGTTAGAAATTATCTATAATGACAACTTTCCCGCACTGCTAACAATGGAAAAAATTCCATTGCAAATATTGATACCGTTTCAACAATGAACAATATTTAAAACGTAAAAATGTCCCTATCCTTTAACAATGGAAAACATTATAATGACAAATTTTCCCACGCTTTCAACAATGAAGAAATCTTAAATATGAAATTTTTCCGGCAACAACGGAAAATTCGTCATTAAGTCGTCATTTTCCAATTGTTATTATGAAAAATTTATTTATAATTATATTAGAAGTCATCTATAATGACAACTTTCCCGCACTTGAAACAATGGAAAAAATTCCATTGACCAATTTTCATACCGTTTCAACAATGGACAATATTTGAAACGTGAAAATGTCACTAACCTTTAACAATGGAAAAAACTATAGTGACAAATTTTCCGAATCTTTCAACAATGAACAAATCTTAAAATAAGAAATTTTAACGACAACATTGAAAAATTTGTCTTTAATTCATCATTTTTCAATTGTTATTATGAAAAATTTATTTATAATTATATTAGAAGTTATCTATAATGACAACTTTCCGGCACTTCCAACAATGGAAAAAATTCCATTGACCAATTTTGATACCGTTTCAACAATGGACAATATTTAAAACGAGAAAATGTCACTATCCTTTAACAATGGAAAAAATTATAGAGACAAATTTTCCCACGCTTTCAGCAGTGAATAAAACTTAAAGAAAGAAAATTTTCCCGCAACAATGAACAATTCTATTTTGAGACATCTGTTTTCAATTGTTATTATGAAAAATTTATTTATAATTATATTAGAAGTTATCTATAATGACAACTTTCTTCATTCCAACAATGGAAAAATTCCATTGACAAATATTGATACTGTTTCAACAATGGACAACATTTAACACGTGAAAATTTCACAATCCTTTAACAAAGGAAAAATTATAGTGACATATTTTCCCACACTTTCAACAATGAACAAATCTCAAAATAAGAAATTTTTCTGGCAACAATAAAAACTTCGTCTTAAATCATCATTTTTCAATTGTTATTATGAAAAATTTATTTATAATTATATTAGAAGTTTTTTCTAAAGACAACTTTCCTGCACTTCCAACAATTGAAAAAATTCCATTGACAAATATTGATACCGTTTCAACAATGGACGACATTTAAAACGTGAAAATGTCACTATTATTTAAAAAATGAAAAAAATATAGTGACAAGTTTTCCCACACTTTCAACAATTAACAAATCTTAAAATAAGAAATTTTAACGGCAACAATGAAAAATTCGTCATTAAGTCATTATTTTTCAATTGTTATTATGAAAAATTTATTTATAATTATATTAGAAATTGTCTATAATAAACACTTTCCCGCACTTCCAACAATGGAAACAATTCCATTGACAAATATTGATACCGTTTCAATAATGGTCAATATTTAAAACGTAAAAGTGTCCCTATCCTTTAACAATGGAAAAAATTATGGTGACAAATTTTCCCACGCTTTCAACAATGAAGAAAATTAAACATAAAAAATTTTTCCCGCAACAATGAACAATTCTATTTTGAGTCATCTTTTTTCAATTGTTATTATGAAAAATTTATTTATAATTATATTAGAAATTATCTATAATGACAACTTTCCCGGACTTTCAACAATGGAAAAAATTCGATTGCAAATATTGATACCGTTTCAACAATGAACAATATTTAAAACGTAAAAATGTCCCTATCCTTTTAACAATGGAAAACATTATAGTGACAAATTTTCCCACGCTTTCAACAATGAAGAAATCTTAAATATGAAATTTTTCCGGCAACAACGGAAAATTCGTCATTAAGTCGTCATTTTCCAATTGTTATTATGAAAAATTTATTTATAATTATATTAGAAGTCATCTATAATGACATCTTTCCCGCACTTCCAACAATGGAAAAAATTCCATTGACCAATTTTGATACCGTTTCAGCAATCGACAATATTTGAAACGCGAAAATCTCACTATCCTTTAACAATGGAAAAAACTATAGTGACAAATTTTCCAAATCTTTCAACAATGAACAAATATTAAAATACGAAATTTTAACGACAACATTGAAAAATTTGTCTTTAATTCATCATTTTTCAATTGTTATTATGAAAAATTTATTTATAATTATATTAGAAGTTATCTATAATGACAACTTTCTTCACTTCCAACAATGGAAAAATTCCATTGACAAATATTGACACTCTTTCAACAATTGACAACATTTAGCACGTGAAAATTTCACTATCCTTTAACAAAGGAAAAAATATAGTGACATATTTTCCCACACTTTCAACAATGAACAAATCTCAAAATAAGAAATTTTTCTGGCAACAATAAAAACTTCGTCTTAAGTCATCATTTTTCAATTGTTATTATGAAAAAATTATTTATAATTATATTAGAAGTTATCTATAATGACAACATTCCGGCACTTCCAACAATGGAAAAAATTCCATTGACACATATTGATATAGTTTCAACAATTGACTATATTTAAAACGTGAAAATGTCACTATCCTTTAACAATGGAAAAAATTATAGTGACAAATTTTCCCACGCTTTCAACAATAAAGAAAACTCAAAATAAGAAATTTTTCCCGCAACAATGAACAATTCTATTTTGAGTCATCTTTTTTCAATTGTTATTATGAAAAATTTATTTATAATTATATTAGAAATTATCTATAATGACAACTTTCCCGCACTGCTAACAATGGAAAAAATTCCATTGCAAATATTGATACCGTTTCAACAATGAACAATATTTAAAACGTAAAAATGTTCCTATCCTTTAACAATGGAAAACATTATAATGACAAATTTTCCCACGCTTTCAACAATGAAGAAATCTTAAATATGAAATTTTTCCGGCAACAACGGAAAATTCGTCTTTAAGTCGTCATTTTCCAATTGTTATTATGAAAAATTTATTTATAATTATATTAGAAGTCATCTATAATGACAACTTTCCCGCACTTGAAACAATGGAAAAAATTCCATTGACCAATTTTGATACCGTTTCAACAATGTACAATATTTGAAACGTGAAAATGTCACTATCCTTTAACAATGGAAAAAACTATAGTGACAAATTTTCCGAATCTTTCAACAATGAACAAATCTTAAAATAAGAAATTTTAACGACAACATTGAAAAATTTGTCTTTAATTCATCATTTTTCAATTGTTATTATGAAAAATTTATTTATAATTATATTAGAAGTTATCTATAATGACAACTTTCCGGCACTTCCAACAATGGAAAAAATTCCATTGACCAATTTTGATACCGTTTCAACAATGGACAATATTTAAAACGAGAAAATGTCACTATCCTTTAACAATGGAAAAAATTATAGAGACAAATTTTCCCACGCTTTCAGCAGTGAATAAATCTTAAAGAAAGAAATTTTCCCGCAACAATGAACAATTCTATTTTGAGACATCTGTTTTCAATTGTTATTATGAAAAATTTATTTATAATTATATTAGAAGTTATCTATAATGACAACTTTCTTCACTCCAACAATGGAAAAATTCCATTGACAAATATTGATACTGTTTCAACAATGGACAACATTTAACACGTGAAAATTTCACTATCCTTTAACAAAGGAAAAATTATAGTGACATATTTTCCCACACTTTCAACAATGAACAAATCTCAAAATAAGAAATTTTTCTGGCAACAATAAAAACTTCGTCTTAAGTCATCATTTTTCAATTGGTATTATGAAAAATTTATTTATAATTATATTAGAAGTTTTTTCTAAAGACAACTTTCCTGCACTTCCAACAATGGAAAAAATTCCATTGACAAATATTGATACCGTTTCAACAATGGACGACATTTAAAACGTGAAAATGTCACTATTATTTAAAAAATGAAAAAAATATAGTGACAAGTTTTCCCACACTTTCAACAATTAACAAATCTTAAAATAAGAAATTTTAACGGCAACAATGAAAAATTCGTCATAAAGTCATTATTTTTCAATTGTTATTATGAAAAATTTATTTATAATTATATTAGAAATTGTCTATAATAAACACTTTCCCGCACTTCCAACAATGGAAACAATTCCATTGACAAATATTGATACCGTTTCAATAATGGTCAATATTTAAAACGTAAAAGTGTCCCTATCCTTTAAGAATGGAAAAAATTATGGTGACAAATTTTCCCACGCTTTCAACAATGAAAAAAATTAAACATAAAAAAATTTTCCCGCAACAATGAACAATTCTATTTTGAGTCATCTTTTTTCAATTGTTATTATGAAAAATTTATTTATAATTATATTAGAAATTATCTATAATGACAACTTTCCCGGACTTCCAACAATGGAAAAAATTCGATTGCAAATATTGATACCGTTTCAACAATGAACAATATTTAAAACGTAAAAATGTCCCTATCCTTTAACAATGGAAAACATTATAGTGACAAATTTTCCCACGCTTTCAACAATGAAGAAATCTTAAATATGAAATTTTTCCGGCAACAACGGAAAATTCGTCATTAAGTCGTCATTTTCCAATTGTTATTATGAAAAATTTATTTATAATTATATTAGAAGTCATCTATAATGACAACTTTCCCGCACTTCCAACAATGGAAAAAATTCCATTGACCAATTTTGATACCGTTTCAGCAATCGACAATATTTGAAACGCGAAAATCTCACTATCCTTTAACAATGGAAAAAACTATAGTGACAAATTTTCCAAATCTTTCAACAATGAACAAATATTAAAATACGAAATTTTAACGACAACATTGAAAAATTTGTCTGTAATTCATCATTTTTCAATTGTTATTATGAAAAATTTATTTATAATTATATTAGAAGTTATCTATAATGACAACTTTCCGGCACTTCCAACAATGGAAAGAATTCCATTGACCAATTTTGATACCGTTTCAACAATGGACAATATTTAAAACGAGAAAATGTCACTATCCTTTTACAATGGAAAAAATTATAGAGACAAATTTTCCCACGCTTTCAGCAGTGAAGAAAACTTAAAGAAAGAAAATTTTCCCGCAACAATGAACAATTCTATTTTGAGACATCTGTTTTCAATTGTTATTATGAAAAATTTATTTATAATTATATTAGAAGTTATCTATAATGACAACTTTCTTCACTTCCAACAATGGAAAAATTCCATTGACAAATATTGATACTGTTTCAACAATTGACAACATTTAGCACGTGAAAATTTCACTATCCTTTAACAAAGTAAAAATTATAGTGACATATTTTCCCACACTTTCAACAATGAACAAATCTCAAAATAAGAAATTTTTCTGGCAACAATAAAAACTTCGTCTTAAGTCATCATTTTTCAATTGTTATTATGAAAAATTTATTTATAATTATATTAGAAGTTTTTTGTAAAGACAACTTTACTGCACTTCCAACAATGGGAAAAATTCCATTGACAAATATTGATACCGTTTCAACAATGGACGACATTTAAAACGTGAAAATGTCACTATTCTTTAAAAAATGAAAAAAATATAGTGACAAGTTTTCCCACACTTTCAACAATTAACAAATCTTAAAATAAGAAATTTTAACGGCAACAATGAAAAATTCGTCATTAAGTCATTATTTTTCAATTGTTATTATGAAAAATTTAGTTATAATTATATTAGAAATTGTCTATAATAAACACTTTCCCGCACTTCCAACAATGGAAACAATTCCATTGACAAATATTGATACCGTTTCAATAATGGTCAATATTTAAAACATAAAAGTGTCCCTATCCTTTAACAATGGAAAAAATTATGGTGACAAATTTTCCTACGCTTTCAACAATGAAGAAAATTAAACATAAGAAATTTTTCCCGCAACAAGGAACAATTCTATTTTGAGTCATCTTTTTTCAATTGTTATTATGAAAAATTTATTTATAATTATATTAGAAGTTATCTATAATGACAACTTTCCGGCACTTCCAACAATGGAAAAAATTCCATTGACCAATTTTGATACCGTTTCAACAATTGACTATATTTAAAACGTGAAACTGTCACTATCCTTTAACAATGGAAAAAATTATAGTGACAAATTGTCCCACGCTTTCAACAATGAAGAAAATTCAACATAAGAAATATTTCCCGCAACAATGAACAATTATATTTTGAGTCATCTTTTTTCGATTGTTATTATGAAAGATTTATTCATTTTTTTTTCTGGCAACAATAAAAACTTCGTCTTAAGTCATCATTTTTCAATTATTATTATGAAAAATTTATTTATAATTATATTAGAAGTTTTTTCTAAAGACAACTTTACTGCACTTCCAACAATGGGAAAAATTCCATTGACAAATATTGATACCGTTTCAACAATGGACTTCATTTAAAACGTGAAAATGTCACTATTCTTTAAAAAACGAAAAAAATATAGTGACAAGTTTTCCCACACTTTCAACAATTAACAAATCTTAAAATAAGAAATTTTAACGGCAACAATGAAAAATTCGTCATTAAGTCATCATTTTTCAATTGTTATTATGAAAAATTTATTTATAATTATATTAGAAGTTATCTATAATGTCAACTTTCCCGCACTTCCAACAATGGAAAAAATTCCATTGACAAATAATGATACCGTTTCAACAATGGACATCATTTAAAGCCTGAAAATTTCACTATCCTTTAACAAAGGAAAAATTATAGTGACAAATTTTCCCACACTTTCAACAATGAACAAATCTCAAAATAAGAAATTTTTCTGGCAACAATGAAAAATTCGTCTTTAAGTCATCATTTTCCAACTGTTATTATAAAAAAAGTATTTAAAATTATATTAGAAGTTATCTATAATGTCAACTTTCCCGCACTTCCAACAATGGAAAAAATTCCATTGACAAATAATGATACCGTTTCAACAATTGACAATATTTAAAACGTGAAAATGTCCCTATCCTTTAACAATGGAAAAAATTATAGTGACAAATTTTCCCTCGCTTTCAACAATGAAGAAAACTTAAAATAAGAAAATTATCCCGCAACAATATACAATTATATTTTGAGTCATCCCTTTTCAATTGTTTTTATGAAAAATTTATTTATAATTATATTAGAAGTTTTTTATAATGACAAATTTCCCACACTTCCAACAATGGAAAAAATTCCATTGACAAATATTGATGCTGTTTGAACAATGGACAACATTTAAAACGTGAAAATGTCACTATTTTTAAAAAAATGAAAAAAATATAGTGACAAGTTTACCCACACTTTCAACAATTAACAAATTTAAAATAAGACATTTTAACGGCAACAATGAAAAATTCGTCTTTAAATCATCATTTTTCAATTGGTATTATGAAAAATTTATTTATAATTATATTAGAAATTGTGTATAATGAACACTTTCCTGCATTTTCAACAACGGAAAAAATTCCATTGACAAATATTGATACCGTTTCATTAATGGACAATATTTAAAACGTAAAAGTGTCCCTATCGCTTAACAATGGAAAAAATTATGACAAAATTTCCCACTCTTTCAACAATGAAGAAATCTTAAAATATGAAAATTTTCTGGCAACAATGGAAAATTCGTCTTAAGTCATCATTTTTCAATTGTTATTAAAAAAAAAATTATTTATAATTATATTAGAAGTTATCTATAATGACAACATTCCGGCACTTCCAACAATGGAAAAAATTCCATTGACACATATTGATATAGTTTCAACAATTGACTATATTTAAAACGTGAAAATGTCACTATCCTTTAACAATGGAAAAAATTATAGTGACAAATTTTCCCACGCTTTCAACAATAAAGAAAACTCAAAATAAGAAATTTTTCCCGCAACAATGAACAATTCTATTTTGAGTCATCTTTTTTCAATTGTTATTATGAAATATTTATTTATAATTATATTAGAAATTATCTATAATGACAACTTTCCCGCACTGCTAACAATGGAAAAAATTCCATTGCAAATATTGATACCGTTTCAACAATGAACAACATTTAAAACGTAAAAATGTCCCTATCCTTTAACAATGGAAAACATTATAATGACAAATTTTCCCACGCTTTCAACAATGAAGAAATCTTAAATATGAAATTTTTCCGGCAACAACGGAAAATTCGTCATTAAGTCGTCATTTTCCAATTGTTATTATGAAAAATTTATTTATAATTATATTAGAAGTCATCTATAATGACAACTTTCCCGCACTTCCAACAATGGAAAAAATTCCATTGACCAATTTTGATACCGTTTCAACAATGGACAATATTTGAAACGTGAAAATGTCACTATCCTTTAACAATGGAAAAAACTATAGTGACAAATTTTCCGAATCTTTCAACAATGAACAAATCTTAAAATAAGAAATTTTAACGACAACATTGAAAAATTTGTCTTTAATTCATCATTTTTCAATTGTTATTATGAAAAATTTATTTATAATTATATTAGAAGTTATCTATAATGACAACTTTCCGGCACTTCCAACAATGGAAAAAATTCCATTGACAAATAATGATACCGTTTCAACAATTGACAATATTTAAAACGTGAAAATGTCCCTATCCTTTAACAATGGAAAAAATTATAGTGACAAATTTTCCCTCGCTTTCAACAATGAAGAAAACTTAAAATAAGAAAATTATCCCGCAACAATATACAATTATATTTTGAGTCATCCCTTTTCAATTGTTTTTATGAAAAATTTATTTATAATTATATTAGAAGTTTTTTATAATGACAAATTTCCCACACTTCCAACA
This sequence comes from Maratus michaelseni, assembly GCA_963931845.1. Lineage (NCBI taxonomy): Eukaryota > Metazoa > Arthropoda > Arachnida > Araneae > Salticidae > Maratus > Maratus michaelseni. The sequence continues at coordinate 282,007,416 of OZ007597.1, forward strand.
ATGGAAAAAATTCCATTGACAAATATTGATGCTGTTTGAACAATGGACAACATTTAAAACGTGAAAATGTCACTATTTTTAAAAAAATGAAAAAAATATAGTGACAAGTTTACCCACACTTTCAACAATTAACAAATTTAAAATAAGACATTTTAACGGCAACAATGAAAAATTCGTCTTTAAATCATCATTTTTCAATTGTTATTATGAAAAATTTATTTATAATTATATTAGAAATTGTGTATAATGAACACTTTCCTGCATTTTCAACAACGGAAAAAATTCCATTGACAAATATTGATACCGTTTCATTAATGGACAATATTTAAAACGTAAAAGTGTCCCTATCGCTTAACAATGGAAAAAATTATGACAAAATTTCCCACTCTTTCAACAATGAAGAAATCTTAAAATATGAAAATTTTCTGGCAACAATGGAAAATTCGTCTTAAGTCATCATTTTTCAATTGTTATTAAAAAAAAAATTATTTATAATTATATTAGAAGTTATCTATAATGACAACATTCCGGCACTTCCAACAATGGAAAAAATTCCATTGACACATATTGATATAGTTTCAACAATTGACTATATTTAAAACGTGAAAATGTCACTATCCTTTAACAATGGAAAAAATTATAGTGACAAATTTTCCCACGCTTTCAACAATAAAGAAAACTCAAAATAAGAAATTTTTCCCGCAACAATGAACAATTCTATTTTGAGTCATCTTTTTTCAATTGTTATTATGAAATATTTATTTATAATTATATTAGAAATTATCTATAATGACAACTTTCCCGCACTGCTAACAATGGAAAAAATTCCATTGCAAATATTGATACCGTTTCAACAATGAACAACATTTAAAACGTAAAAATGTCCCTATCCTTTAACAATGGAAAACATTATAATGACAAATTTTCCCACGCTTTCAACAATGAAGAAATCTTAAATATGAAATTTTTCCGGCAACAACGGAAAATTCGTCATTAAGTCGTCATTTTCCAATTGTTATTATGAAAAATTTATTTATAATTATATTAGAAGTCATCTATAATGACAACTTTCCCGCACTTCCAACAATGGAAAAAATTCCATTGACCAATTTTGATACCGTTTCAACAATGGACAATATTTGAAACGTGAAAATGTCACTATCCTTTAACAATGGAAAAAACTATAGTGACAAATTTTCCGAATCTTTCAACAATGAACAAATCTTAAAATAAGAAATTTTAACGACAACATTGAAAAATTTGTCTTTAATTCATCATTTTTCAATTGTTATTATGAAAAATTTATTTATAATTATATTAGAAGTTATCTATAATGACAACTTTCCGGCACTTCCAACAATGGAAAAAATTCCATTGACCAATTTTGATACCGTTTCAACAATGGACAATATTTAAAACGAGAAAATGTCACTATCCTTTAACAATGGAAAAAATTATAATGACAAATTTTCCCACGCTTTCAACAATGAAGAAATCTTAAATATGAAATTTTTCCGGCAACAACGGAAAATTCGTCATTAAGTCGTCATTTTCCAATTGTTATTATGAAAAATTTATTTATAATTATATTAGAAGTTATCTATAATGACAACTTTCTTCACTTCCAACAATGGAAAAATTCCATTGACAAATATTGATACTGTTTCAACAATGGACAACATTTAACACGTGAAAATTTCACTATCCTTTAACAAAGGAAAAATTATAGTGACATATTTTCCCACACTTTCAACAATGAACAAATCTCAAAATAAGAAATTTTTCTGGCAACAATAAAAACTTCGTCTTAAGTCATCATTTTTCAATTGTTATTATGAAAAATTTATTTATAATTATATTAGAAGTTTTTTCTAAAGACAACTTTACTGCACTTCCAACAATGGGAAAAATTCCATTGACAAATATTGATACCGTTTCAACAATGGACGACATTTAAAACGTGAAAATGTCACTATTCTTTAAAAAACTAAAAAAATATAGTGACAAGTTTTCCCACAATTTCAACAATTAACAAATCTTAAAATAAGAACTTTTAACGGCAACAATGAAAAATTCGTCATTAAGTCATTATTTTTCAATTGTTATTATGAAAAATTTATTTATAATTATATTAGAAATTGTCTATAATAAACACTTTCCCGCACTTCCAACAATGGAAACAATTCCATTGACAAATATTGATACCGTTTCAATAATGGTCAATATTTAAAACGTAAAAGTGTCCCTATCCTTTAACAATGGAAAAAATTATGGTGACAAATTTTCCCACGCTTTCAACAATGAAGAAAATTAAACATAAAAAAATTTTCCCGCAAAAATGAACAATTCTATTTTGAGTCATCTTTTTTCAATTGTTATTATGAAAAATTTATTTATAATTATATTAGAAATTATCTATAATGGCAACTTTCCCGGACTTCCAACAATGGAAAAAATTCGATTGCAAATATTGATACCGTTTCAACAATGAACAATATTTAAAACGTAAAAATGTCCCTATCCTTTAACAATGGAAAACATTATAGTGACAAATTTTCCCACGCTTTCAACAATGAAGAAATCTTAAATATGAAATTTTATCCGGCAACAACGGAAAATTCGTCATTAAGTCGTCATTTTCCAATTGTTATTATGAAAAATTTATTTATAATTATATTAGAAGTCATTTATAATGACAACTTTCCCGCACTTCCAACAATGGAAAAAATTCCATTGACCAATTTTGATACCGTTTCAGCAATCGACAATATTTGAAACGCGAAAATCTCACTATCCTTTAACAATGGAAAAAACTATAGTGACAAATTTTCCAAATCTTTCAACAATGAACAAATATTAAAATACGAAATTTTAACGACAACATTGAAAAATTTGTCTGTAATTCATCATTTTTCAATTGTTATTATGAAAAATTTATTTATAATTATATTAGAAGTTATCTATAATGACAACTTTCTTCACTTCCAACAATGGAAAAATTCCATTGACAAATATTGATACTGTTTCAACAATTGACAACATTTAGCACGTGAAAATTTCACTATCCTTTAACAAAGGAAAAATTATAGTGACATATTTTCCCACACTTTTAACAATGAACAAATCTCAAAATAAGAAATTTTTCTGGCAACAATAAAAACTTCGTCTTAAGTCATCATTTTTCAATTGTTATTATGAAAAATTTATTTATAATTATATTAGAAGTTTTTTCTAAAGACAACTTTACTGCACTTCCAACAATGGGAAAAATTCCATTGACAAATATTGATAACGTTTCAACAATGGACGACATTTAAAACGTGAAAATGTCACTATTCTTTAAAAAATGAAAAAAATATAGTGACAAGTTTTCCCACACTTTCAACAATTAACAAATCTTAATATAAGAAATTTTAACGGCAACAATGAAAAATTCGTCATTAAGTCATTATTTTTCAATTGTTATTATGAAAAATTTAGTTATAATTATATTAGAAATTGTCTATAATAAACACTTTCCCGCACTTCCAACAATGGAAACAATTCCATTGACAAATATTGATACCGTTTCAATAATGGTCAATATTTAAAACGTAAAAGTGTCCCTTTCCTTTAACAATGGAAAAAATTATGGTGACAAATTTTCCTACGCTTTCAACAATGAAGAAAATTAAACATAAGAAATTTTTCCCGCAACAAGGAACAATTCTATTTTGAGTCATCTTTTTTCAATTGTTATTATGAAAAATTTATTTATAATTATATTAGAAATTATCTATAATGACAACTTTCCCGCACTTCCAACAATGGAAAAAATTCCATTGCAAATATTGATACCGTTTCAACAATGAATAATATTTAAAACGTAAAAATGTCCCTATCCTTTAACAATGGAAAACATTATAGTGACAAATTTTCCCACGCTTTCAACAATGAAGAAATCTTAAATATGAAATTTTTCCGGCAACAACGGAAAATTCGTCATTAAGTTGTCATTTTCCAATTGTTATTATGAAAAATTTATTTATAATTATATTAGAAGTCATCTATAATGACAACTTTCCCGCACTTCCAACAATGGAAAAAATTCCATTGACCAATTTTGATACCGTTTCAACAATGGACAATATTTGAAACGTGAAAATCTCACTATCCTTTAACAATGGAAAAAACTATAGTGACAAATTTTCCAAATCTTTCAACAATGAACAAATCTTAAAATAAGAAATTTTAACGACAACATTGAAAAATTTGTCTTTAATTCATCATTTTTCAATTGTTATTATGAAAAATTTATTTATAATTATATTAGAAGTTATCTATAATGACAACTTTCCGGCACTTCCAACAATGGAAAAAATTCCTTTGACCAATTTTGATACCGTTTCAACAATGGACAATATTTAAAACGAGAAAATGTCACTATCCATTAAAAATGGAAAAAATTATAGAGACAAATTTTCCCACGCTTTCAGCAGTGAAGAAAACTTAAAGAAAGAAAATTTTCCCGCAACAATGAACAATTCTATTTTGAGACATCTGTTTTCAATTGTTATTATGAAAAATTTATTTATAATTATATTAGAAGTTATCTATAATGACAACTTTCTTCACTTCCAACAATGGAAAAATTCCATTGACAAATATTGATACTGTTTCAACAATTGACAACATTTAACACGTGAAAATTTCACTATCCTTTAACAAATGAAAAATTATAGTGACATATTTTCCCACACTTTCAACAATGAACAAATCTCAAAATAAGAAATTTTTCTGGCAACAATAAAAACTTCGTCTTAAGTCATCATTTTTCAATTGTTATTATGAAAAATTTATTTATAATTATATTAGAAGTTATCTATAATGACAACAATCCGGAACTTCCAACAATGGAAAAAATTCCATTGACAAATATTGATACCGTTTCAACAATGGACAACATTTAAAGCCTGAAAATTTCACTATCCTTTAACAAAGGAAAAATTATAGTGACAAATTTTCCCACACTTTCAACAATGAACAAATCTCAAAATAAGAAATTTTTCTGGCAACAATGAAAAATTCGTCTTTAAGTCATCATTTTTCAACTGTTATAATAAAAAAAAATTATTTATAATTATATTAGAAGTTATCTATAATGTCAACTTTCCCGCACTTCCAACAATGGAAAAAATTCCATTGACAAATAATGATACCGTTTCAACAATTGACAATATTTAAAACGTGAAAATGTCCCTATCCTTTAACAATGGAAAAAATTATAGTGACAAATTTTCCCTCGCTTTCAACAATGAAGAAAACTTAAAATAAGAAAATTATCCCGCAACAATATACAATTATATTTTGAGTCATCCCTTTTCAATTGTTTTTATGAAAAATTTATTTATAATTATATTAGAAGTTTTTTATAATGACAAATTTCCCACACTTCCAACAATGGAAAAAATTCCATTGACAAATATTGATGCTGTTTGAACAATGGACAACATTTAAAACGTGAAAATGTCACTATTTTTAAAAAAATGAAAAAAATATAGTGACAAGTTTTCCCACACTTTCAACAATTAACAAATTTAAAATAAGAAATTTTAACGGCAACAATGAAAAATTCGTCTTTAAATCATCATTTTTCAATTGTTATTATGAAAAATTTATTTATAATTATATTAGAAATTTTGTATAATGAACACTTTCCTGCATTTTCAACAACGGAAAAAATTCCATTGACAAATATTGATACCGTTTCAATAATGGACAATATTTAAAACGTAAAAGTGTCCCTATCCTTTAACAATGGAAAAAATTATGACAAAATTTCCCACTCTTTCAACAATGAAGAAAACTTAAAATATGAAATTTTTCCGGCAACAACGGAAAATTCGTCATTAAGTCGTCATTTTCCAATTGTTATTATGAAAAATTTATTTATAATTATATTAGAAGTTATCTATAATGACAACTTTCTTCACTTCCAACAATGGAAAAATTCCATTGACAAATATTGATACTGTTTCAACAATGGACAACATTTAACACGTGAAAATTTCACTATCCTTTAACAAAGGAAAAATTATAGTGACATATTTTCCCACACTTTCAACAATGAACAAATCTCAAAATAAGAAATTTTTCTGGCAACAATAAAAACTTCGTCTTAAGTCATCATTTTTCAATTGTTATTATGAAAAATTTATTTATAATTATATTAGAAGTTTTTTCTAAAGACAACTTTACTGCACTTCCAACAATGGGAAAAATTCCATTGACAAATATTGATACCGTTTCAACAATGGACGACATTTAAAACGTGAAAATGTCACTATTCTTTAAAAAACTAAAAAAATATAGTGACAAGTTTTCCCACACTTTCAACAATTAACAAATCTTAAAATAAGAAATTTTAACGGCAACAATGAAAAATTCGTCATTAAGTCATTGTTTTTCAATTGTTATTATGAAAAATTTATTTATAATTATATTAGAAATTGTCTATAATAAACACTTTCCCGCACTTCCAACAATGGAAACAATTCCATTGACAAATATTGATACCGTTTCAATAATGGTCAATATTTAAAACGTAAAAGTGTCCCTATCCTTTAACAATGGAAAAAATTATGGTGACAAATTTTCCCACGCTTTCAACAATGAAGAAAATTAAACATAAAAAAATTTTCCCGCAAAAATGAACAATTCTATTTTGAGTCATCTTTTTTCAATTGTTATTATGAAAAATTTATTTATAATTATATTAGAAATTATCTATAATGACAACTTTCCCGGACTTCCAACAATGGAAAAAATTCGATTGCAAATATTGATACCGTTTCAACAATGAACAATATTTAAAACGTAAAAATGTCCCTATCCTTTAACAATGGAAAACATTATAGTGACAAATTTTCCCACGCTTTCAACAATGAAGAAATCTTAAATATGAAATTTTTCCGGCAACAACGGAAAATTCGTCATTAAGTCGTCATTTTCCAATTGTTATTATGAAAAATTTATTTATAATTATATTAGAAGTCATCTATAATGACAACTTTCCCGCACTTCCAACAATGGAAAAAATTCCATTGACCAATTTTGATACCGTTTCAGCAATCGACAATATTTGAAACGCGAAAATCTCACTATCCTTTAACAATGGAAAAAATTATAGAGACAAATTTTCCCACGCTTTCAGCAGTGAAGAAAACTTAAAGAAAGAAAATTTTCCCGCTACAATGAACAATTCTATTTTGAGACATCTGTTTTCAATTGTTATTATGAAAAATTTATTTATAATTATATTAGAAGTTATCTATAATGACAACTTTCCGGCACTTCCAACAATGGAAAGAATTCCATTGACCAATTTTGATACCGTTTCAACAATGGACAATATTTAAAACGAGAAAATATCACTATCCTTTAACAATGGAAAAAATTATAGAGACAAATTTTCCCACGCTTTCAGCAGTGAAGAAAACTTAAAGAAAGAAAATTTTCCCGCTACAATGAACAATTCTATTTTGAGACATCTGTTTTCAATTGTTATTATGAAAAATTTATTTATAATTATATTAGAAGTTATCTATAATGACAACTTTCTTCACTTCCAACAATGGAAAAATTCCATTGACAAATATTGATACTGTTTCAACAATTGACAACATTTAGCACGTGAAAATTTCACTATCCTTTAACAAAGGAAAAATTATAGTGACATATTTTCCAACACTTTCAACAATGAACAAATCTCAAAATAAGAAATTTTTCTGGCAACAATAAAAACTTCGTCTTAAGTCATCATTTTTCAATTGTTATTATGAAAAATTTATTTATAATTATATTAGAAGTTTTTTCTAAAGACAACTTTACTGCACTTCCAACAATGGGAAAAATTCCATTGACAAATATTGATACCGTTTCAACAATGGACGACATTTAAAACGTGAAAATGTCACTATTCTTTAAAAAATGAAAAAAATATAGTGACAAGCTTTCCCACACTTTCAACAATTAACAAATCTTAAAATAAGAAATTTTAACGGCAACAATGAAAAATTCGTCATTAAGTCATTATTTTTCAATTGTTATTATGAAAAATTTAGTTATAATTATATTAGAAATTGTCTATAATAAACACTCTCCCGCACTTCCAACAATGGAAACAATTCCATTGACAAATATTGATACCGTTTCAATAATGGTCAATATTTAAAACGTAAAAGTGTCCCTATCCTTTAACAATGGAAAAAATTATGGTGACAAATTTTCCTACGCTTTCAACAATGAAGAAAATTAAACATAAGAAATTTTTCCCGCAACAAGGAACAATTCTATTTTGAGTCATCTTTTTTCAATTGTTATTATGAAAAATTTATTTATAATTATATTAGAAATTATCTATAATGACAGCTTTCCCGCACTTCCAACAATGGAAAAAATTCCATTGACCAATTTTGATACCGTTTCAACAATGGACAATATTTAAAACGAGAAAATGTCACTATCCTTTAAAAATGGAAAAAATTATAGAGACAAATTTTCCCACGCTTTCAGCAGTGAAGAAAACTTAAAGAAAGAAAATTTTCCCGCAACAATGAACAATTCTATTTTGAGACATCTGTTTTCAATTGTTATTATGAAAAATTTATTTATAATTATATTAGAAGTTATCTATAATGACAACTTTCTTCACTTCCAACAATGGAAAAATTCCATTGACAAATATTGATACTGTTTCAACAATTGACAACATTTAACACGTGAAAATTTCACTATCCTTTAACAAAGGAAAAATTATAGTGACATATTTTCCCACACTTTCAACAATGAACAAATCTCAAAATAAGAAATTTTTCTGGCAACAATAAAAACTTCGTCTTAAGTCATCATTTTTCAATTGTTATTATGAAAAATTTATTTATAATTATATTAGAAGTTATCTATAATGACAACATTCCGGAACTTCCAACAATGGAAAAAATTCCATTGACAAATATTGATACCGTTTCAACAATGGACAACATTTAAAGCCTGAAAATTTCACTATCCTTTAACAAAGGAAAAATTATAGTGACAAATTTTCCCACACTTTCAACAATGAACAAATCTCAAAATAAGAAATTTTTCTGGCAACAATGAAAAATTCGTCTTTAAGTCATCATTTTTCAACTGTTATAATAAAAAAAAATTATTTATAATTATATTAGAAGTTATCTATAATGTCAACTTTCCCGCACTTCCAACAATGGAAAAAATTCCATTGACAAATATTGATGCTGTTTGAACAATGGACAACATTTAAAACGTGAAAATGTCACTATTTTTAAAAAAAATGAAAAAAAATATAGTGACAAGTTTTCCCACACTTTCAACAATTAACAAATTTAAAATAAGAAATTTTAACGGCAACAATGAAAAATTCGTCTTTAAATCATCATTTTTCAGTTGTTATTATGAAAAATTTATTTATAATTATATTAGAAATTTTGTATAATGAACACTTTCCTGCATTTTCAACAACGGAAAAAATTCCATTGACAAATATTGATACCGTTTCAATAATGGACAATATTTAAAACGTAAAAGTGTCCCTATCCTTTAACAATGGAAAAAATTATGACAAAATTTCCCACTCTTTCAACAATGAAGAAAACTTAAAATATGAAAATTTTCTGGCAACAATGGAAAATTCGTCTTAAGTCATCATTTTTCAATTGTTATTAAAAAAATTATTTATAATTATATTAGAAGTTATCTATAATGACAACATTCCGGCACTTCCAACAATGGAAAAAATTCCATTGACAAATATTGATATAGTTTCAACAATTGACTATATTTAAAACGTGAAAATGTCACTATCCTTTAACAATGGAAAAAATTATAGTGACAAATTTTCCCACGCTTTCAACAATAAAGAAAACTCAAAATAAGAAATGTTTCCCGCAACAAGGAACAATTCTATTTTGAGTCATCTTTTTTCAATTGTTATTATGAAAAATTTATTTATAATTATATTAGAAATTATCTATAATGACAACTTTCCCGCACTGCCAACAATGGAAAAAATTCCATTGCAAATATTGATACCGTTTCAACAATGAACAATATTTAAACCGTAAAAATGTCCCTATCCTTTAACAATGGAAAACATTATAATGACAAATTTTCCCACTTTTTCAACAATGAAGAAATCTTAAATATGAAATTTTTCCGGCAACAACGGAAAATTCGTCATTAAGTCGTCATTTTCCAATTGTTATTATGAAAAATTTATTTATAATTATATTAGAAGTTTTTTCTAAAGACAACTTTCCTGCACTTCCAACAATGGAAAAAATTCCATTGACAAATATTGATACCGTTTCAACAATGGACGACATTTAAAACGTGAAAATGTCACTATCCTTTAACAATGGAAAAAATTATAGTGACATATTTTCCCACACTTTCAACAATGAACAAATCTCAAAATAAGAAATTTTTCTGGCAACAATAAAAACTTCGTCTTAAGTCATCATTTTTCAATTGTTATTATGAAAAATTTATTTATAATTATATTAGAAGTTATCTATAATGACAACCTTCACGAACTTCCAACAATGGAAAAAATTCCATTGACAAATATTGATACCGTTTCAACAATGGACAACATTTAAAACGTGAAAATGTCCCTATCCTTCAACAATGGAAAAAATTATAGTGACAAATTTTCCCTCGCTTTCAACAATGAAGAAATCTTAAAATAAGAAAATTATCCCGCAACAATATACAATTATATTTTGAGTCATCCCTTTTCAATTGTTTTTATGAAAAATTTATTTATAATTATATTAGAAGATTTTTATAATGACAAATTTCCCACACTTCCAACAATGGAAAAAATTCCATTGACAAATATTGATGCCGTTTCAACAATAGACAACATTTAAAACGTGAAAATGTCACTATTTTTAAAAAAATGAAAAAAATATAGTGACAAGTTTTCCCACACTTTCAACAATTAACAAATTTAAAATAAGAAATTTTAATGGCAACAATGAAAAATTCGTCTTTAAATCATCATTTTTCAATTGTTATTATGAAAAATTTATTTATAATTATATTAGAAATTGTCTATAATGAACACTTTCCTGCATTTTCAACAACGGAAAAAATTCCATTGACAAATATTGATATAGTTTCAACAATTGACTATATTTAAAACGTGAAAATGTCACTATCCTTTAACAATGGAAAAAATCATAGTGACAAATTTTCCCACGCTTTCAACAATAAAGAAAACTCAAAATAAGAAATTTTTCCCGCAACAATGGACAATTCTATTTTGAGTCATCTTTTTTCAATTGTTATTATGAAAAATTTATTTATAATTATATTAGAAATTATCTATAATGACAACTTTCCCGCACTTCCAACAATGGGAAAAATTCCGTTGACAAATATTGATACCTTTTCAACAATGGACGACATTTAAAACGTGAAAATGTCACTATTCTTTAAAAAATGAAAAAAATATAGTGACAAGTTTTCCCACACTTTCAACAATTAACAAATCTTAAAATAAGAAATTTTAACGGCAACAATGAAAAATTCGTCATTAAGTCATTATTTTTCAATTGTTATTATGAAAAATTTATTTATAATTATATTAGAAATTGTCTATAATAAACACTTTCCCGCAGTTCCAACAATGGAAACAATTCCATTGACAAATATTGATACCGTTTCAATAATGGTCAATATTTAAAACGTAAAAGTGTCCCTATCCTTTAACAATGGAAAAAATTATGGTGACAAATTTTCCCACGCTTTCAACAATGAAGAAAATTAAACATAAGAAATTTTTCCCGCAACAAGGAACAATTCTATTTTGAGTCATCCTTTTTCAATTGTTATTATGAAAAATTTATTTATAGTTATATTAGAAATTATCTATAATGACAACTTTCCTGCACTGCCAACAATGGAAAAAATTCCATTGCAAATATTGATACCGTTTCAACAATGAACAATATTTAAAACGTAAATGTGTCCCTATCCTTTAACAATGGAAAAAATTATGACAAAATTTCCCACTCTTTCAACAATGAAGAAATCTTAAAATATGAAAATTTTCTGGCAACAATGGAAAATTCGTCTTAAGTCATCATTTTTCAATTGTTATTAAAAAAAATTTATTTATAATTATATTAGAAGTTATCTATAATGACAACATTCCGGCACTTCCAACAATGGAAAAAAATCCATTGACAAATATTGATATAGTTTCAACAATTGACTATATTTAAAACGTGAAAATGTCACTATCCTTTAACAATGGAAAAAATTATAGTGACAAATTTTCCCACGCTTTCAACAATGAAGAAAACTCAAAATAAGAAATTTTTCCCGCAACAATGAACAATTCTATTTTGAGTCATCTTTTTTCAATTCTTATTATGAAAAATTTATTTATAATTATATTAGAAATTATCTATAATGTCAACTTTCCCGCACTTCCAACAATGGAAAAAATTCCATTGACAAATAATGATACCGTTTCAACAATTGACAATATTTAAAACGTGAAAATGTCCCTATCCTTTAACAATGGAAAAAATTATAGTGACAAATTTTCCCTCGCTTTCAACAATGAAGAAATCTTAAAATAAGAAAATTATCCCGCAACAATATACAATTATATTTTGAGTCATCCCTTTTCAATTGTTTTTATGAAAAATTTATTTATAATTATATTAGAAGTTTTTTATAATGACAAATTTCCCACACTTCCAACAATGGAAAAAAATCCATTGACAAATATTGATGCCGTTTCAACAATGGAAAAATTTAAAACGTGAAAATGTCACTATTCTTTAAAAAATGAAAAAAATATAGTGACAAGTTTTCCCACACTTTCAACAATTAACAAATTTAAAATAAGAAATTTTAACGGCAACAATGAAAAATTCTCTCTTTAAATCATCATTTTTCAATTGTTATTATGAAAAATTTATTTATAATTATATTAGAAATTGTCTATAATGAACACTTTCCTGCATTTTCAACAACGGAAAAAATTCCATTGACAAATATTGATACCGTTTCAATAATGGACAATATTTAAAACGTAAATGTGTCCCTATCCTTTAACAATGGAAAAAATTATGACAAAATTTCCCACTCTTTCAACAATGAAGAAATCTTAAAATATGAAAAATTTTTGGCAACAATGGAAAATTCGTCTTAAGTCATCATTTTTCAATTGTTATTAAAAAAAATTTATTTATAATTATATTAGAAGTTATCTATAATGACAACATTCCGGCACTTCCAACAATGGAAAAAATTCCATTGACAAATATTGATATAGTTTCAACAATTGACTATATTTAAAACGTGAAAATGTCACTATCCTTTAACAATGGAAAAAATTATAGTGACAAATTTTCCCACGCTTTCAACAATGAAGAAAACTCAAAATAAGAAATTTTTCCCGCAACAATGAACAATTCTATTTTGAGTCATCTTTTTTTCAATTGTTATTATGAAAAATTTATTTATAATTATATTAGAAATTATCTATAATGTCAACTTTCCCGCACTTCCAACAATGGAAAAAATTCCATTGACAAATAATGATACCGTTTCAACAATTGACAATATTTAAAACGTGAAAATGTCCCTATCCTTTAACAATGGAAAAAATTATAGTGACAAATTTTCCCTCGCTTTCAACAATGAAGAAATCTTAAAATAAGAAAATTATCCCACAACAATATACAATTATATTTTGAGTCATCCCTTTTCAATTGTTTTTATGAAAAATTTATTTATAATTATATTAGAAGTTTTTTATAATGACAAATTTCCCACACTTCCAACAATGGAAAAAATTCCATTGACAAATATTGATGCCGTTTCAACAATGGACGACATTTAAAACGTGAAAATGTCACAATTCTTTAAAAAATGAAAAAATATAGTGACAAGTTTTCCCACACTTTCAACAATTAACAAATCTTAAAATAAGAAATTTTAACGGCAACAATGAAAAATTCGTCATTAAGTCATTATTTTTAAATTGTTATTATGAAAAATTTATTTATAATTATATTAGAAATTGTGTATAATAAACACTTTCCCGCACTTCCAACAATGGAAACAATTCCATTGACAAATATTGATACCGTTTCAATAATGGTCAATATTTAAAACGTAAAAGTGTCCCTATCCTTTAACAATGGAAAAAATTATGGTGACAAATTTTCCCACGCTTTCAACAATGAAGAAAATTAAAAAAAAGAAATTTTTCCCGCAACAAGGAACAATTCTATTTTGAGTCATCTTTTTTCAATTGTTATTATGAAAAATTTATTTATAGTTATATTAGAAATTATCTATAATGACAACTTTCCCGCACTGCCAACAATGGAAAAAATTCCATTGCAAATATTGATACCGTTTCAACAATGAACAATATTTAAAACGTAAAAATGTCCCTATCCTTTAACAATGGAAAAAATTATAGTGACAAATTATTCCACGCTTTCAACAATGAAGAAATCTTAAATATGAAATTTTTCCGGCAACAACGGAAAATTCGTCTTTACGTCGTCATTTTCCAATTGTTATTATGAAAAATTTATTTATAATTATATTAGAAGTTATCTATAATGACAACTTTCCCGCACTTCCAACAATGGAAAAAATTCCATTGACCAATTTTGATACTGTTTCAAGAATGGACAATATTTAAAACGTGAAAATGTCACAATCCTTTAACAATGGAAAAAACTATAGTGACAAATTTTCCAAAGCTTTCAACAATGAACAAATCTTAAAATAAGAAATTTTAACGACACCATTGAAAAATTTGTCTTTAAGTCATCATTTTTCAATTGTTATTATGAAAAATTTATTTATAATTATATTAGAAGTTTTTTCTAATGACAACTTTCCTGCACTTCCAACAATGGGAAAAATTCCATTGACAAATATTGATACCGTTTCAACAATGGGCGACATTTAAAACGTGGAAATGTCACTATTCTTTAAAAAATGAAAAAAAATATAGTGACAAGTTTTCCCACACTTTCAACAATTAACAAATCTTAAAATAAGAAATTTTAAAGACAACAAGGAAAAATTCGTCATTAAGTCATCATTTTTATATTGTTATTATGAAAAATTTATTTATAATTATATTAGAAATTGTCTATAATGACAACTTTCTTCACTTCCAACAATGGAAAAAATTTTATTGACAAATATTGATACTGTTTCAACAATGGACAATATTTAACACGTGAAAATTTCACTATCCTTTAACAAAGGAAAAATTATAGTGACATATTTTCCCACACTTTCAACAATGAACATATCTCAAAATAAGAAATTTTTCTGGCAACAGTAAAAACTTCGTCTTAAGTCATCATTTTTCAATTGTTATTATGAAAAATTTATTTATAATTATATTAGAAGTTATCTATAATGACAACATTCCGGAACTTCCAACAATGGAAAAAATTCCATTGACAAATATTGATACCGTTTCAACAATGGACAACATTTAAAGCCTGAAAATTTCACTATCCTTTAACAAAGGAAAAATTATAGTGACAAATTTTCCCACACTTTCAACAATGAACAAATCTCAAAATAAGAAATTTTTCTGGCAACAATAAAAACTTCGTCTTAAGTCATCATTTTTCAATTGTTATTATGAAAAATTTATTTATAATTATATTAGAAGTTATCTATAATGACAACTTTCTTCACTTCCAACAATGGAAAAATTCCATTGACAAATATTGATACTGTTTCAACAATTGACAACATTTAACACGTGAAAATTTCACTATCCTTTAACAAAGGAAAAATTATAGTGACATATTTTCCCACACTTTCAACAATGAACAAATCTCAAAATAAGAAATTTTTCTGGCAACAATAAAAACTTCGTCTTAAGTCATCATTTTTCAATTGTTATTATGAAAAATTTATTTATAATTATATTAGAAGTTATCTATAATGACAACATTCCGGAACTTCCAACAATGGAAAAAATTCCATTGACAAATATTGATACCGTTTCAACAATGGACACCATTTAAAGCCTGAAAATTTCACTATCCTTTAACAAAGGAAAAATTATAGTGACAAATTTTCCCACACTTTCAACAATGAACAAATCTCAAAATAAGAAATTTTTCTGGCAACAATGAAAAATTCGTCTTTAAGTCATCATTTTTCAACTGTTATTATAAAAAAAATATTTATAATTATATTAGAAGTTATCTATAATGACAACTTTCCCGCACTTCCAACAATGGAAAAAATTCCATTGACAAATAATGATACCGTTTCAACAATTGACAATATTTAAAACGTGAAAATGTCCCTATCCTTTAACAATGGAAAAAATTATAGTGACAAATTTTCCCTCGCTTTCAACAATGAAGAAATCTTAAAATAAGAAAATTATCCCGCAACAATATACAATTATATTTTGAGTCATCCCTTTTCAATTGTTTTTATGAAAAATTTATTTATAATTATATTAGAAGTTTTTTATAATGACAAATTTCCCACACTTCCAACAATGGAAAAAAATCCATTGACAAATATTGATGCCGTTACAACAATGGACAACATTTAAAACGTGAAAATGTCACTATTTTTAAAAAAATGAAAAAAAATATAGTGACAAGTTTTCCCACACTTTCAACAATTAACAAATTTAAAATAAGAAATTTTAACGGCAACAATGAAAAATTCGTCTTTAAATCATCATTTTTCAATTGTTATTATGAAAAATTTATTTATAATTATATTAGAAATTGTCTATAATGAACACTTTCCTGCATTTTCAACAACGGAAAAAATTCCATTGACAAATATTGATACCGTTTCAATAATGGACAATATTTAAAACGTAAAAGTGTCCCTATCCTTTAACAATGGAAAAAATTATGACAAAATTTCCCACTCTTTCAACAATGAAGAAATCTTAAAATATGAAAAATTTTTGGCAACAATGGAAAATTCGTCTTAAGTCATCATTTTTCAATTGTTATTAAAAAAAATTATTTATAATTATATTAGAAGTTATCTATAATGACAACATTCCGGCACTTCCAACAATGGAAAAAATTCCATTGACAAATATTGATATAGTTTCAACAATTGACTATATTTAAAACGTGAAAATGTCACTATCCTTTAACAATGGAAAAAATTATAGTGACAAATTTTCCCACGCTTTCAACAATAAAGAAAACTCAAAATAAGAAATTTTTCCCGCAACAATGAACAATTCTATTTTGAGTCATCTTTTTTCAATTGTTATTATGAAAAATTTATTTATAATTATATTAGAAATTATCTATAATGACAACTTTCCCGCACTTCCAACAATGGGAAAAATTCCATTGACAAATATTGATACCGTTTCAACAATGGACGACATTTAAAACGTGAAAATGTCACTATTCTTTAAAAAATGAAAAAAATATAGTGACAAGTTTTCCCACACTTTCAACAATTAACAAATCTTAAAATAAGAAATTTTAACGGCAACAATGAGAAATTCGTCATTAAGTCATTATTTTTCAATTGTTATTATGAAAAATTTATTTATAATTATATTAGAAATTGTCTATAATAAACACTTTCCCGCACTTCCAACAATGGAATCAATTCCATTGACAAATATTGATACCGTTTCAATAATGGTCAATATTTAAAACGTAAAAGTGTCCCTATCCTTTAACAATGGAAATAATTATGGTGACAAATTTTCCCACGCTTTCAACAATGAAGAAAATTAAAAAAAAGAAATTTTTCCCGCAACAAGGAACAATTCTATTTTGAGTCATCTTTTTTCAATTGTTATTATGAAAAATTTATTTATAGTTATATTAGAAATTATCTATAATGACAACTTTCCCGCACTGCCAACAATGGAAAAAATTCCATTGCAAATATTGATACCGTTTCAACAATGAACAATATTTAAAACGTAAAAATGTCCCTATCCTTTAACAATGGAAAACATTATAATGACAAATTTTCCCACGCTTTCAACAATGAAGAAATATTAAATATGAAAGTTTTCCGGCAACAACGGAAAATTCGTCATTAAGTCGTCATTTTCCAATTGTTATTATGAAAAATTTATTTATAATTATATTAGAAGTCATCTATAATGACAACTTTCCCGCACTTCCAACAATGGAAAAAATTCCATTGACCAATTTTGATACCGTTTCAACAATGGACAATATTTGAAACGTGAAAATGTCACTATCCTTTAACAATGGAAAAAACTATAGTGACAAATTTTCCAAATCTTTCAACAATGAACAAATCTTAAAATAAGAAATTTTAACGACAACATTGAAAAATTTGTCTTTAATTCATCATTTTTCAATTGTTATTATGAAAAATTTATTTATAATTATATTAGAAGTTATCTATAATGACAACTTTCCGGCACTTCCAACAATGAAAAAAATTCCATTGACCAATTTTGATACCGTTTCAACAATGGACAATATTTAAAACGAGAAAATGTCACTATCCTTTAAAAATGGAAAAAATTATAGAGACAAATTTTCCCACGCTTTCAGCAGTGAAGAAAACTTAAAGAAAGAAAATTTTCCCGCAACAATGAACAATTCTATTTTGAGACATCTGTTTCAAATTCTTATTATGAAAAATTTATTTATAATTATATTAGAAGTTATCTATAATGACAACTTTCTTCACTTCCAACAATGGAAAAATTCCATTGACAAATATTGATACTGTTTCAACAATTGACAACATTTAACACGTGAAAATTTCACTATCCTTTAACAAAGGAAAAATTATAGTGACATATTTTCCCACACTTTTAACAATGAACAAATCTCAAAATAAGAAATTTTTCTGGCAACAATAAAAACTTCGTCTTAAGTCATCATTTTGCAATTGTTATTATGAAAAATTTATTTATAATTATATTAGAAGTTATCTATAATGACAACATTCCGGAACTTCCAACAATGGAAAAAATTCCATTGACAAATATTGATACCGTTTCAACAATGGACAACATTTAAAGCCTGAAAATTTCACTATCCTTTAACAAAGGAAAAATTATAGTGACAAATTTTCCCACACTTTCAACAATGAACAAACCTCAAAATAAGAAATTTTTCTGGCAACAATGAAAAATTCGTCTTTAAGTCATCATTTTTCAACTGTTATTATAAAAAAAGTATTTATAATTATATTAGAAGTTATCTATAATGACAACTTTCCCGCACTTCCAACAATGGAAAAAATTCCATTGACAAATAATGATACCGTTTCAACAATTGACAATATTTAAAACGTGAAAATGTCCCTATCCTTTAACAATGGAAAAAATTATAGTGACAAATTTTCCCTCGCTTTCAACAATGAAGAAAACTTAAAATAAGAAAATTATCCCGCAACAATGTACAATTATATTTTGAGTCATCCCTTTTCATTTTTTTTATGAAAAATTTATTTTTAATTATATTAGAAGTTTTTTATAATGACAAATTTCCCACACTTCCATCAATGGAAAAAATTCCATTGACAAATATTGATGCCGTTTCAACAATGGAAAAGATTTAAAACGTGAAAATGTCACTATTCTTTAAAAAATGAAAAAAATATAGTGACAAGTTTTCCCACACTTTCAACAATTAACAAATTTAAAATAAGAAATTTTAACGGCAACAATGAAAAATTCTCTCTTTAAATCATCATTTTTCAATTCTTATTATGAAAAATTTATTTATAATTATATTAGAAATTGTCTATAATGAACACTTTCCTGCATTTTCAACAACGGAAAAAATTCCATTGACAAATATTGATACCGTTTCAATAATGGACAATATTTAAA
The DNA here is from genome assembly GCA_963931845.1 of Maratus michaelseni. Taxonomy (NCBI): domain Eukaryota; kingdom Metazoa; phylum Arthropoda; class Arachnida; order Araneae; family Salticidae; genus Maratus; species Maratus michaelseni. Next base: position 282,027,322 of record OZ007597.1, read on the forward strand.
ACGTAAATGTGTCCCTATCCTTTAACAATGGAAAAAATTATGACAAAATTTCCCACTCTTTCAAGAATGAAGAAATCTTAAAATATGAAAATTTTCTGGCAACAATGGAAAATTCGTCTTAAGTCATCATTTTTCAATTGTTATTAAAAAAAAAATTTATTTATAATTATATTAGAAGTTATCTATAATGACAACATTCCGGCACTTCCAACAATGGAAAAAATTCCATTGACAAATATTGATATAGTTTCAACAATTGACTATATTTAAAACGTGAAAATGTCACTATCCTTTAACAATGGAAAAAGTTATAGTGACAAATTATCCCACGCTTTCAACAATGAAGAAATCTTAAATATGAAATTTTTCCGGCAACAACGGAAAATTCGTCTTTAAGTCGTCATTTTCCAATTGTTATTATGAAAAATTTATTTATAATTATATTAGAAGTTATCTATAATGACAACTTTCCCGCACTTCCAACAATGGAAAAAATTCCATTGACCAATTTTGATACTGTTTCAAGAATGGACAATATTTAAAACGTGAAAATGTCACAATCCTTTAACAATGGAAAAAACTATAGTGACAAATTTTCCAAAGCTTTCAACAATGAACAAATCTTAAAATAAGAAATTTTAACGACACCATTGAAAAATTTGTCTTTAAGTCATCATTTTTCAATTGTTATTATGAAAAATTTATTTATAATTATATTAGAATTTTTTTCTAATGACAACTTTCCTGCACTTCCAACAATGGGAAAAATTCCATTGACAAATATTGATACCGTTTCAACAATGGGCGACATTTAAAACGTGGAAATGTCACTATTCTTTAAAAAATGAAAAAAAATATAGTGACAAGTTTTCCCACACTTTCAACAATTAACAAATCTTAAAATAAGAAATTTTAAAGACAACAAGGAAAAATTCGTCATTAAGTCATCATTTTTATATTGTTATTATGAAAAATTTATTTATAATTATATTAGAAATTGTCCATAATGACAACTTTCTTCACTTCCAACAATGGAAAAAATTTTATTGACAAATATTGATACTGTTTCAACAATGGACAACATTTAACACGTGAAAATTTCACTATCCTTTAACAAAGGAAAAATTATAGTGACATATTTTCCCACACTTTCAACAATGAACATATCTCAAAATAAGAAATTTTTCTGGCAACAGTAAAAACTTCGTCTTAAGTCATCATTTTTCAATTGTTATTATGAAAAATTTATTTATAATTATATTAGAAGTTATCTATAATGACAACATTCCGGAACTTCCAACAATGGAAAAAATTCCATTGACAAATATTGATACCGTTTCAACAATGGACAACATTTAAAGCCTGAAAATTTCACTATCCTTTAACAAAGGAAAAATTATAGTGACAAATTTTCCCACACTTTCAACAATGAACAAATCTCAAAATAAGAAATTTTTCTGGCAACAATAAAAACTTCGTCTTAAGTCATCATTTTTCAATTGTTATTATGAAAAATTTATTTATAATTATATTAGAAGTTATCTATAATGACAACATTCCGGAACTTCCAACAATGGAAAAAAATTCATTGACAAATATTGATACCGTTTCAACAATGGACAACATTTAAAGCCTGAAAATTTCACTATCCTTTAACAAAGGAAAAATTATAGTGACAGATTTTCCCACACTTTCAACAATGAACAAATCTCAAAATAAGAAATTTTTCTGGCAACAATGAAAAATTCGTCTTTAAGTCATCATTTTTCAACTGTTATTATAAAAAAAGTATTTATAATTATATTAGAAGTTATCTATAATGACAACTTTCCCGCACTTCCAACAATGGAAAAAATTCCTTTGACAAATAATGATACCGTTTCAACAATTGACAATATTTAAAACGTGAAAATGTCCCTATCCTTTAACAATGGAAAAAATTATAGTGACAAATTTTCCCTCGCTTTCAACAATGAAGAAAACTTAAAATAAGAAAATTATCCCGCAACAATGTACAATTATATTTTGAGTCATCCCTTTTCATTTTTTTTTATGAAAAATTTATTTTTAATTATATTAGAAGTTTTTTATAATGAGAAATTTCCCACACTTCCATCAATGTAAAAAATTCCATTGACAAATATTGATGCCGTTTCAACAATGGACAACATTTAAAACGTGAAAATATCACTATTCTTTAAAAAATGAAAAAAATATAGTGACAAGTTTTCCCACACTTTCAACAATTAACAAATTTAAAATAAGAAATTTTAACGGCAACAATGAAAAATTCTCTCTTTAAATCATCATTTTTCAATTGTTATTATGAAAAATTTATTTATAATTATATTAGAAATTGTCTATAATGAACACTTTCCTGCATTTTCAACAACGGAAAAAATTCCATTGACAAATATTGATACCGTTTCAATAATGGACAATATTTAAAACGTAAAAGTGTCCCTATCCTTTAACAATGGAAAAAATTATGACAAAATTTCCCACTCTTTCAACAATGAAGAAATCTTAAAATATGAAAAATTTTTGGCAACAATGGAAAATTCGTCTTAAGTCATCATTTTTCAATTGTTATTAAAAAAAATTATTTATAATTATATTAGAAGTTATCTATAATGACAACATTCCGGCACTTCCAACAATGGAAAAAATTCCATTGACAAATATTGATATAGTTTCAACAATTGACTATATTTAAAACGTGAAAATGTCACTATCCTTTAACAATGGAAAAAATTATAGTGACAAATTTTCCCACGCTTTCAACAATAAAGAAAACTCAAAATAAGAAATTTTTCCCGCAACAATGAACAATTCTATTTTGAGTCATCTTTTTTCAATTGTTATTATGAAAAATTTATTTATAATTATATTAGAAATTATCTATAATGACAACTTTCCCGCACTTCCAACAATGGGAAAAATTCCATTGACAAATATTGATACCGTTTCAACAATGGACGACATTTAAAACGTGAAAATGTCACTATTCTTTAAAAAATGAAAAAAATATAGTGACAAGTTTTCCCACACTTTCAACAATTAACAAATCTTAAAATAAGAAATTTTAACGGCAACAATGAGAAATTCGTCATTAAGTCATTATTTTTCAATTGTTATTATGAAAAATTTATTTATAATTATATTAGAAATTGTCTATAATAAACACTTTCCCGCACTTCCAACAATGGAATCAATTCCATTGACAAATATTGATACCGTTTCAATAATGGTCAATATTTAAAACGTAAAAGTGTCCCTATCCTTTAACAATGGAAATAATTATGGTGACAAATTTTCCCACGCTTTCAACAATGAAGAAAATTAAAAAAAAGAAATTTTTCCCGCAACAAGGAACAATTCTATTTTGAGTCATCTTTTTTCAATTGTTATTATGAAAAATTTATTTATAGTTATATTAGAAATTATCTATAATGACAACTTTCCCGCACTGCCAACAATGGAAAAAATTCCATTGCAAATATTGATACCGTTTCAACAATGAACAATATTTAAAACGTAAAAATGTCCCTATCCTTTAACAATGGAAAACATTATAATGACAAATTTTCCCACGCTTTCAACAATGAAGAAATATTAAATATGAAAGTTTTCCGGCAACAACGGAAAATTCGTCATTAAGTCGTCATTTTCCAATTGTTATTATGAAAAATTTATTTATAATTATATTAGAAGTCATCTATAATGACAACTTTCCCGCACTTCCAACAATGGAAAAAATTCCATTGACCAATTTTGATACCGTTTCAACAATGGACAATATTTGAAACGTGAAAATGTCACTATCCTTTAACAATGGAAAAAACTATAGTGACAAATTTTCCAAATCTTTCAACAATGAACAAATCTTAAAATAAGAAATTTTAACGACAACATTGAAAAATTTGTCTTTAATTCATCATTTTTCAATTGTTATTATGAAAAATTTATTTATAATTATATTAGAAGTTATCTATAATGACAACTTTCCGGCACTTCCAACAATGAAAAAAATTCCATTGACCAATTTTGATACCGTTTCAACAATGGACAATATTTAAAACGAGAAAATGTCACTATCCTTTAAAAATGGAAAAAATTATAGAGACAAATTTTCCCACGCTTTCAGCAGTGAAGAAAACTTAAAGAAAGAAAATTTTCCCGCAACAATGAACAATTCTATTTTGAGACATCTGTTTCAAATTCTTATTATGAAAAATTTATTTATAATTATATTAGAAGTTATCTATAATGACAACTTTCTTCACTTCCAACAATGGAAAAATTCCATTGACAAATATTGATACTGTTTCAACAATTGACAACATTTAACACGTGAAAATTTCACTATCCTTTAACAAAGGAAAAATTATAGTGACATATTTTCCCACACTTTTAACAATGAACAAATCTCAAAATAAGAAATTTTTCTGGCAACAATAAAAACTTCGTCTTAAGTCATCATTTTTCAATTGTTATTATGAAAAATTTATTTATAATTATATTAGAAGTTATCTATAATGACAACATTCCGGAACTTCCAACAATGGAAAAAATTCCATTGACAAATATTGATACCGTTTCAACAATTGACAATATTTAAAACGTGAAAATGTCCCTATCCTTTAACAATGGAAAAAATTATAGTGACAAATTTTCCCTCGCTTTCAACAATGAAGAAAACTTAAAATAAGAAAATTATCCCGCAACAATGTACAATTATATTTTGAGTCATCCCTTTTCATTTTTTTTATGAAAAATTTATTTTTAATTATATTAGAAGTTTTTTATAATGACAAATTTCCCACACTTCCATCAATGGAAAAAATTCCATTGACAAATATTGATGCCGTTTCAACAATGGAAAAGATTTAAAACGTGAAAATGTCACTATTCTTTAAAAAATGAAAAAAATATAGTGACAAGTTTTCCCACACTTTCAACAATTAACAAATTTAAAATAAGAAATTTTAACGGCAACAATGAAAAATTCTCTCTTTAAATCATCATTTTTCAATTCTTATTATGAAAAATTTATTTATAATTATATTAGAAATTGTCTATAATGAACACTTTCCTGCATTTTCAACAACGGAAAAAATTCCATTGACAAATATTGATACCGTTTCAATAATGGACAATATTTAAAACGTAAATGTGTCCCTATCCTTTAACAATGGAAAAAATTATGACAAAATTTCCCACTCTTTCAAGAATGAAGAAATCTTAAAATATGAAAATTTTCTGGCAACAATGGAAAATTCGTCTTAAGTCATCATTTTTCAATTGTTATTAAAAAAAAAATTTATTTATAATTATATTAGAAGTTATCTATAATGACAACATTCCGGCACTTCCAACAATGGAAAAAATTCCATTGACAAATATTGATATAGTTTCAACAATTGACTATATTTAAAACGTGAAAATGTCACTATCCTTTAACAATGGAAAAAGTTATAGTGACAAATTATCCCACGCTTTCAACAATGAAGAAATCTTAAATATGAAATTTTTCCGGCAACAACGGAAAATTCGTCTTTAAGTCGTCATTTTCCAATTGTTATTATGAAAAATTTATTTATAATTATATTAGAAGTTATCTATAATGACAACTTTCCCGCACTTCCAACAATGGAAAAAATTCCATTGACCAATTTTGATACTGTTTCAAGAATGGACAATATTTAAAACGTGAAAATGTCACAATCCTTTAACAATGGAAAAAACTATAGTGACAAATTTTCCAAAGCTTTCAACAATGAACAAATCTTAAAATAAGAAATTTTAACGACACCATTGAAAAATTTGTCTTTAAGTCATCATTTTTCAATTGTTATTATGAAAAATTTATTTATAATTATATTAGAATTTTTTTCTAATGACAACTTTCCTGCACTTCCAACAATGGGAAAAATTCCATTGACAAATATTGATACCGTTTCAACAATGGGCGACATTTAAAACGTGGAAATGTCACTATTCTTTAAAAAATGAAAAAAAATATAGTGACAAGTTTTCCCACACTTTCAACAATTAACAAATCTTAAAATAAGAAATTTTAAAGACAACAAGGAAAAATTCGTCATTAAGTCATCATTTTTATATTGTTATTATGAAAAATTTATTTATAATTATATTAGAAATTGTCCATAATGACAACTTTCTTCACTTCCAACAATGGAAAAAATTTTATTGACAAATATTGATACTGTTTCAACAATGGACAACATTTAACACGTGAAAATTTCACTATCCTTTAACAAAGGAAAAATTATAGTGACATATTTTCCCACACTTTCAACAATGAACATATCTCAAAATAAGAAATTTTTCTGGCAACAGTAAAAACTTCGTCTTAAGTCATCATTTTTCAATTGTTATTATGAAAAATTTATTTATAATTATATTAGAAGTTATCTATAATGACAACATTCCGGAACTTCCAACAATGGAAAAAATTCCATTGACAAATATTGATACCGTTTCAACAATGGACAACATTTAAAGCCTGAAAATTTCACTATCCTTTAACAAAGGAAAAATTATAGTGACAAATTTTCCCACACTTTCAACAATGAACAAATCTCAAAATAAGAAATTTTTCTGGCAACAATAAAAACTTCGTCTTAAGTCATCATTTTTCAATTGTTATTATGAAAAATTTATTTATAATTATATTAGAAGTTATCTATAATGACAACATTCCGGAACTTCCAACAATGGAAAAAAATTCATTGACAAATATTGATACCGTTTCAACAATGGACAACATTTAAAGCCTGAAAATTTCACTATCCTTTAACAAAGGAAAAATTATAGTGACAGATTTTCCCACACTTTCAACAATGAACAAATCTCAAAATAAGAAATTTTTCTGGCAACAATGAAAAATTCGTCTTTAAGTCATCATTTTTCAACTGTTATTATAAAAAAAGTATTTATAATTATATTAGAAGTTATCTATAATGACAACTTTCCCGCACTTCCAACAATGGAAAAAATTCCTTTGACAAATAATGATACCGTTTCAACAATTGACAATATTTAAAACGTGAAAATGTCCCTATCCTTTAACAATGGAAAAAATTATAGTGACAAATTTTCCCTCGCTTTCAACAATGAAGAAAACTTAAAATAAGAAAATTATCCCGCAACAATGTACAATTATATTTTGAGTCATCCCTTTTCATTTTTTTTTATGAAAAATTTATTTTTAATTATATTAGAAGTTTTTTATAATGAGAAATTTCCCACACTTCCATCAATGTAAAAAATTCCATTGACAAATATTGATGCCGTTTCAACAATGGACAACATTTAAAACGTGAAAATATCACTATTCTTTAAAAAATGAAAAAAATATAGTGACAAGTTTTCCCACACTTTCAACAATTAACAAATTTAAAATAAGAAATTTTAACGGCAACAATGAAAAATTCTCTCTTTAAATCATCATTTTTCAATTGTTATTATGAAAAATTTATTTATAATTATATTAGAAATTGTCTATAATGAACACTTTCCTGCATTTTCAACAACGGAAAAAATTCCATTGACAAATATTGATACCGTTTCAATAATGGACAATATTTAAAACGTAAAAGTGTCCCTATCCTTTAACAATGGAAAAAATTATGACAAAATTTCCCACTCTTTCAACAATGAAGAAATCTTAAAATATGAAAAATTTTTGGCAACAATGGAAAATTCGTCTTAAGTCATCATTTTTCAATTGTTATTAAAAAAAATTATTTATAATTATATTAGAAGTTATCTATAATGACAACATTCCGGCACTTCCAACAATGGAAAAAATTCCATTGACAAATATTGATATAGTTTCAACAATTGACTATATTTAAAACGTGAAAATGTCACTATCCTTTAACAATGGAAAAAATTATAGTGACAAATTTTCCCACGCTTTCAACAATAAAGAAAACTCAAAATAAGAAATTTTTCCCGCAACAATGAACAATTCTATTTTGAGTCATCTTTTTTCAATTGTTATTATGAAAAATTTATTTATAATTATATTAGAAATTATCTATAATGACAACTTTCCCGCACTTCCAACAATGGGAAAAATTCCATTGACAAATATTGATACCGTTTCAACAATGGACGACATTTAAAACGTGAAAATGTCACTATTCTTTAAAAAATGAAAAAAATATAGTGACAAGTTTTCCCACACTTTCAACAATTAACAAATCTTAAAATAAGAAATTTTAACGGCAACAATGAGAAATTCGTCATTAAGTCATTATTTTTCAATTGTTATTATGAAAAATTTATTTATAATTATATTAGAAATTGTCTATAATAAACACTTTCCCGCACTTCCAACAATGGAATCAATTCCATTGACAAATATTGATACCGTTTCAATAATGGTCAATATTTAAAACGTAAAAGTGTCCCTATCCTTTAACAATGGAAATAATTATGGTGACAAATTTTCCCACGCTTTCAACAATGAAGAAAATTAAAAAAAAGAAATTTTTCCCGCAACAAGGAACAATTCTATTTTGAGTCATCTTTTTTCAATTGTTATTATGAAAAATTTATTTATAGTTATATTAGAAATTATCTATAATGACAACTTTCCCGCACTGCCAACAATGGAAAAAATTCCATTGCAAATATTGATACCGTTTCAACAATGAACAATATTTAAAACGTAAAAATGTCCCTATCCTTTAACAATGGAAAACATTATAATGACAAATTTTCCCACGCTTTCAACAATGAAGAAATATTAAATATGAAAGTTTTCCGGCAACAACGGAAAATTCGTCATTAAGTCGTCATTTTCCAATTGTTATTATGAAAAATTTATTTATAATTATATTAGAAGTCATCTATAATGACAACTTTCCCGCACTTCCAACAATGGAAAAAATTCCATTGACCAATTTTGATACCGTTTCAACAATGGACAATATTTGAAACGTGAAAATGTCACTATCCTTTAACAATGGAAAAAACTATAGTGACAAATTTTCCAAATCTTTCAACAATGAACAAATCTTAAAATAAGAAATTTTAACGACAACATTGAAAAATTTGTCTTTAATTCATCATTTTTCAATTGTTATTATGAAAAATTTATTTATAATTATATTAGAAGTTATCTATAATGACAACTTTCCGGCACTTCCAACAATGAAAAAAATTCCATTGACCAATTTTGATACCGTTTCAACAATGGACAATATTTAAAACGAGAAAATGTCACTATCCTTTAAAAATGGAAAAAATTATAGAGACAAATTTTCCCACGCTTTCAGCAGTGAAGAAAACTTAAAGAAAGAAAATTTTCCCGCAACAATGAACAATTCTATTTTGAGACATCTGTTTCAAATTCTTATTATGAAAAATTTATTTATAATTATATTAGAAGTTATCTATAATGACAACTTTCTTCACTTCCAACAATGGAAAAATTCCATTGACAAATATTGATACTGTTTCAACAATTGACAACATTTAACACGTGAAAATTTCACTATCCTTTAACAAAGGAAAAATTATAGTGACATATTTTCCCACACTTTTAACAATGAACAAATCTCAAAATAAGAAATTTTTCTGGCAACAATAAAAACTTCGTCTTAAGTCATCATTTTTCAATTGTTATTATGAAAAATTTATTTATAATTATATTAGAAGTTATCTATAATGACAACATTCCGGAACTTCCAACAATGGAAAAAATTCCATTGACAAATATTGATACCGTTTCAACAATGGACAACATTTAAAGCCTGAAAATTTCACTATCCTTTAACAAAGGAAAAATTATAGTGACAAATTTTCCCACACTTTCAACAATGAACAAACCTCAAAATAAGAAATTTTTCTGGCAACAATGAAAAATTCGTCTTTAAGTCATCATTTTTCAACTGTTATTATAAAAAAAGTATTTATAATTATATTAGAAGTTATCTATAATGACAACTTTCCCGCACTTCCAACAATGGAAAAAATTCCATTGACAAATAATGATACCGTTTCAACAATTGACAATATTTAAAACGTGAAAATGTCCCTATCCTTTAACAATGGAAAAAATTATAGTGACAAATTTTCCCTCGCTTTCAACAATGAAGAAAACTTAAAATAAGAAAATTATCCCGCAACAATGTACAATTATATTTTGAGTCATCCCTTTTCATTTTTTTTATGAAAAATTTATTTTTAATTATATTAGAAGTTTTTTATAATGACAAATTTCCCACACTTCCATCAATGGAAAAAATTCCATTGACAAATATTGATGCCGTTTCAACAATGGAAAAGATTTAAAACGTGAAAATGTCACTATTCTTTAAAAAATGAAAAAAATATAGTGACAAGTTTTCCCACACTTTCAACAATTAACAAATTTAAAATAAGAAATTTTAACGGCAACAATGAAAAATTCTCTCTTTAAATCATCATTTTTCAATTCTTATTATGAAAAATTTATTTATAATTATATTAGAAATTGTCTATAATGAACACTTTCCTGCATTTTCAACAACGGAAAAAATTCCATTGACAAATATTGATACCGTTTCAATAATGGACAATATTTAAAACGTAAATGTGTCCCTATCCTTTAACAATGGAAAAAATTATGACAAAATTTCCCACTCTTTCAAGAATGAAGAAATCTTAAAATATGAAAATTTTCTGGCAACAATGGAAAATTCGTCTTAAGTCATCATTTTTCAATTGTTATTAAAAAAAAAATTTATTTATAATTATATTAGAAGTTATCTATAATGACAACATTCCGGCACTTCCAACAAGGGAAAAAATTCCATTGACAAATATTGATATAGTTTCAACAATTGACTATATTTAAAACGTGAAAATGTCACTATCCTTTAACAATGGAAAAAGTTATAGTGACAAATTATCCCACGCTTTCAACAATGAAGAAATCTTAAATATGAAATTTTTCCGGCAACAACGGAAAATTCGTCTTTAAGTCGTCATTTTCCAATTGTTATTATGAAAAATTTATTTATAATTATATTAGAAGTTATCTATAATGACAACTTTCCCGCACTTCCAACAATGGAAAAAATTCCATTGACCAATTTTGATACTGTTTCAAGAATGGACAATATTTAAAACGTGAAAATGTCACAATCCTTTAACAATGGAAAAAACTATAGTGACAAATTTTCCAAAGCTTTCAACAATGAACAAATCTTAAAATAAGAAATTTTAACGACACCATTGAAAAATTTGTCTTTAAGTCATCATTTTTCAATTGTTATTATGAAAAATTTATTTATAATTATATTAGAATTTTTTTCTAATGACAACTTTCCTGCACTTCCAACAATGGGAAAAATTCCATTGACAAATATTGATACCGTTTCAACAATGGGCGACATTTAAAACGTGGAAATGTCACTATTCTTTAAAAAATGAAAAAAAATATAGTGACAAGTTTTCCCACACTTTCAACAATTAACATATCTTAAAATAAGAAATTTTAAAGACAACAAGGAAAAATTCGTCATTAAGTCATCATTTTTATATTGTTATTATGAAAAATTTATTTATAATTATATTAGAAATTGTCCATAATGACAACTTTCTTCACTTCCAACAATGGAAAAAATTTTATTGACAAATATTGATACTGTTTCAACAATGGACAACATTTAACACGTGAAAATTTCACTATCCTTTAACAAAGGAAAAATTATAGTGACATATTTTCCCACACTTTCAACAATGAACATATCTCAAAATAAGAAATTTTTCTGGCAACAGTAAAAACTTCGTCTTAAGTCATCATTTTTCAATTGTTATTATGAAAAATTTATTTATAATTATATTAGAAGTTATCTATAATGACAACATTCCGGAACTTCCAACAATGGAAAAAATTCCATTGACAAATATTGATACCGTTTCAACAATGGACAACATTTAAAGCCTGAAAATTTCACTATCCTTTAACAAAGGAAAAATTATAGTGACAAATTTTCCCACACTTTCAACAATGAACAAATCTCAAAATAAGAAATTTTTCTGGCAACAATAAAAACTTCGTCTTAAGTCATCATTTTTCAATTGTTATTATGAAAAATTTATTTATAATTATATTAGAAGTTATCTATAATGACAACATTCCGGAACTTCCAACAATGGAAAAAAATCCATTGACAAATATTGATACCGTTTCAACAATGGACAACATTTAAAGCCTGAAAATTTCACTATCCTTTAACAAAGGAAAAATTATAGTGACAAATTTTCCCACACTTTCAACAATGAACAAATCTCAAAATAAGAAATTTTTCTGGCAACAATGAAAAATTCGTCTTTAAGTCATCATTTTTCAACTGTTATTATAAAAAAAGTATTTATAATTATATTAGAAGTTATCTATAATGACAACTTTCCCGCACTTCCAACAATGGAAAAAATTCCTTTGACAAATAATGATACCGTTTCAACAATTGACAATATTTAAAACGTGAAAATGTCCCTATCCTTTAACAATGGAAAAAATTATAGTGACAAATTTTCCCTCGCTTTCAACAATGAAGAAAACTTAAAATAAGAAAATTATCCCGCAACAATGTACAATTATATTTTGAGTCATCCCTTTTCATTTTTTTTTATGAAAAATTTATTTTTAATTATATTAGAAGTTTTTTATAATGACAAATTTCCCACACTTCCATCAATGTAAAAAATTCCATTGACAAATATTGATGCCGTTTCAACAATGGACAACATTTAAAACGTGAAAATATCACTATTCTTTAAAAAATGAAAAAAATATAGTGACAAGTTTTCCCACACTTTCAACAATTCACAAATTTAAAATAAGAAATTTTAACGGCAACAATGAAAAATTCTCTCTTTAAATCATCATTTTTCAATTCTTATTATGAAAAATTTATTTATAATTATATTAGAAATTGTCTATAATGAACACTTTCCTGCATTTTCAACAACGGAAAAAATTCCATTGACAAATATTGATACCGTTTCAATAATGGACAATATTTAAAACGTAAATGTGTCCCTATCCTTTAACAATGGAAAAAATTATGACAAAATTTCCCACTCTTTCAACAATGAAGAAATCTTAAAATATGAAAATTTTCTGGCAACAATGGAAAATTCGTCTTAAGTCATCATTTTTCAATTGTTATTAAAAAAAAATTATTTATAATTATATTAGAAGTTATCTATAATGACAACATTCCGGCACTTCCAACAATGGAAAAAATTCCATTGACAAATATTGATATAGTTTCAACAATTGACAATATTTAAAACGTGAAAATGTCACTATCCTTTAACAATGGAAAAAATTATAGTGACAAATTTTCCCACTTTTTCAACAATGAAGAAAACTCAAAATAAGAAATTTTTCCCGCAACAATGAACAAGTCTATTTTGAGTCATCTTTTTTCAATTGTTATTATGAAAAATTTATTTATAATTATATTAGAAGTTTTTTATAATGACAAATTTCCCACACTTCCAACAATGGAAAAAATTCCATTGACAAATATTGATGCCGTTTCAACAATGGACGACATTTAAAACGTGAAAATGTCACTATTCTTTAAAAAATGAAAAAAATATAGTGACAAGTTTTCCCACACTTTCAACAATTAACAAATCTTAAAATAAGAAATTTTAACGGCAACAATGAAAAATTCGTCATTAAGTCATTATTTTTCAATTGTTATTATGAAAAATTTATTTATAATTATATTAGAAATTGTGTATAATAAACACTTTCCCGCACTTCCAACAATGGAAACAATTCCATTGACAAATATTGATACCGTTTCAATAATGGTCAATATTTAAAACGTAAAAGTGTCCCTATCCTTTAACAATGGAAAAAATTATGGTGACAAATTTTCCCACGCTTTCAACAATGAAGAAAATTAAAAAAAAGAAATTTTTCCCGCAACAAGGAACAATTCTATTTTGAGTCATCTTTTTTCAATTGTTATTATGAAAAATTTATTTATAGTTATATTAGAAATTATCTATAATGACAACTTTCCCACACTGCCAACAATGGAAAAAATTCCATTGCAAATATTGATACCGTTTCAACAATGGACAATATTTAAAACGTAAAAATGTCCCTATCCTTTAACAATGGAAAAAATTATAGTGACAAATTATCCCACGCTTTCAACAATGAAGAAATCTTAAATATGAAATTTTTCCGGCAACAACAGAAAATTCGTCTTTAAGTCGTCATTTTCCAATTGTTATTATGAAAAATTTATTTATAATTATATTAGAAGTTATTTATAATGACAACTTTCCCGCACTTCCAACAATGGAAAAAATTCCATTGACCAATTTTAATACTGTTTCAAGAATGGACAATATTTAAAACGTGAAAATGTCACAATCCTTTAACAATGGAAAAAACTATAGTGACAAATTTTCCAAAGCTTTCAACAATGAACAAATCTTAAAATAAGAAATTTTAACGACAACATTGAAAAATTTGTCTTTAAGTCATCATTTTTCAATTGTTATTATGAAAAATTTATTTATAATTATATTAGAAGTTTTTTCTAATGACAACTTTCCTGCACTTCCAACAATGGGAAAAAATCCATTGACAAATATTGATACCGTTTCAACAATGGGCGACATTTAAAACGTGGAAATGTCACTATTCTTTAAAAAATGAAAAAAAATATAGTGACAAGTTTTCCCACACTTTCAACAATTAACAAATCTTAAAATAAGAAATTTTAAAGACACAAAGGAAAAATTCGTCATTAAGTCATCATTTTTATATTGTTATTATGAAAAATTTATTTATAATTATATTAGAAATTGTCTATAATGACAACTTTCTTCACTTCCAACAATGGAAAAAATTTTATTGACAAATATTGATACTGTTACAACAATGGACAACATTTAACACGTGAAAATTTCACTATCCTTTAACAAAGGAAAAATTATAGTGACATATTTTCCCACACTTTCAACAATGAACATATCTCAAAATAAGAAATTTTTCTGGCAACAGTAAAAACTTCGTCTTAAGTCATCATTTTTCAATTGTTATTATGAAAAATTTATTTATAATTATATTAGAAGTTATCTATAATGACAACATTCCGGAACTTCCAACAATGGAAAAAATTCCATTGACAAATATTGATACCGTTTCAACAATGGACAACATTTAAAGCCTGAAAATTTCACTATCCTTTAACAAAGGAAAAATTATAGTGACAAATTTTCCCACACTTTCAACAATGAACAAATCTCAAAATAAGAAATTTTTCTGGCAACAATGAAAAATTCGTCTTTAAGTCATCATTTTTCAACTGTTATTATGAAAAATGTATTTATAATTATATTAGTAGTTATCTATAATGTCAACTTTCCTGCACTTCCAACAATGGAAAAAATTGTCAATTGTCAATTTTTAATATATTTGTAAATGGAAAAAATTCCATTTACAAATAATGATACCGTTTCAACAATTGACAATATTTAAAACGTGAAAATGTCCCTATCCTTTATCAATGGAAAAAATTATAGTGACAAATTTTCCCTCGCTTTCAACAATTAACAAATTTAAAATAAGAAATTTTAACGGCAACAATGAAAAATTCGTCTTTAAATCATCATTTTTCAATTATTATTAAGAAAAATTTATTTATAATTATATTAGAAGTTATCTATAATGACAACATTCCGGCACTTCCAACAATGGAAAAAATTCCATTGACAAATATTGATATAGTTTCAACAATTGCTATATTTAAAACGTGAAAATGTCACTATCCTTTAACAATGGAAAAAATTATAGTGACAAATTTTCCCACGCTTTCAACAATGAAGAAAACTCAAAATAAGAAATTTTTCCCGCAACAATGAACAATTATATTTTGAGTCATCTTTTTTCGATTGTTATTATGAAAAATTTATTTATAATTATATTAGAAATTATCTATAATGACAACTTTCTGGCACTTCCAATAATGGAAAAAATTCCTTTGACCAATTTTGATACCATTTCAACAATGGACAATATTTAAAACGTGAAAATGTCACTATCCTTTAACAATGGAAAAAATTATAGTGACAAATTTTCCCTCGCTTTCAACAATGAACAAATCTTAAAATAAGAAATTTTAACGACAACATTGAAAAATTTGTCTTTAAGTCATCATTTTTCAATTGTTATTATGAAAAATTTATTTATAATTATATTAGAAGTTTTTTCTAATGACAAATTTCCTGCACTTCCAACAATGGGAAAAATTCCATTGACAAATAATGATACCGTTTCAACAATGGACGACATTTAAAATGTGAAAATGTCACTATTCTTTAAAAAATGAAAAAAAATATAGTGACAAGTTTTCCCACACTTTCAACAATTAACAAATCTTAAAATAAGAAATTTTAACGGCAACAATGAAAAATTCGTCATTAAGTCATCATTTTTCAATTGTTATTATGAAAAATTTATTTATAATTATATTAGAAATTGTCTATAATGACAACTTTCTTCACTTTCAACAATGGAAAAAATTCCATTGACAAATATTGATACTGTTTCAACAATGGACAACATTAACACGTGAAAATTTCACTATCCTTTAACAAAGGAAAAATTATAGTGACATATTTTCCCACACTTTCAACAATGAACAAATCTCAAAATAAGAAATTTCTCTGGCAACAATAAAAACTTCGTCTTAAGTCATCATTTTTCAATTGTTATTATGAAAAAATTATTTATAATTATATTAGAAGTTATCTATAATGACAACATTCCGGAACTTCCAACAATGGAAAAAATTCCATTGACAAATATTGATACAGTTTCAACAATTGACTATATTTAAAACGTGAAAATGTTCCCATTCTTTAACAATGGAAAAAAATTAACGTGACAAATTTTCCTACGTTTTCATCAATGAAGAAATATTAAAATATGAAACTTTTCCGGCAACAATGAAAAATTCGTCTTTAAGTCATCATTTTTCAACTGTTATTATGAAAAATGTATTTATAATTATATTAGAAGTTATCTATAATGACAACATTCCGGAACTTCCAACAATGGAAAAAATTCCATTGACAAATATTGATACAGTTTCAACAATTGACTATATTTAAAACGTGAAAATGTTCCCATTCTTTAACAATGGAAAAAAATTATAGTGACAAATTTTCCTACGTTTTCATCAATGAAGAAATATTAAAATATGAAACTTTTCCGGCAACAATGAAAAATTCGTCTTTAAGTCATCATTTTTCAACTGTTATTATGAAAAATGTATTTATAATTATATTAGAAGTTATCTATAATGTCAACTTTCCCGCACTTCCAACAATGGAAAAAATTCCATTGACAAATATTGATACCGTTTCAACAATTGACAATATTTAAAACGTGAAAATGTCCCTATCCTTTAACAATGGAAAAAATTATAATGACAAATTTTCCCTCGCTTTCAAAAATGAAGAAAATTTAAAATAAGAAAATTATCCCGCAACAATGTGCAATTCTATTTTGAGTCATCCCTTTTGAATTGTTATTATGAAAAAATTATTTATAATTATATTAGAAGTTTTTTATAATGACAAATTTCCCACACTTCCAACAATGGAAAAAATTCCATTGACAAATATTGATGCCGTTTCAACAATGGACAAAATTTAAAACGTGAAAATGTCACTATTCTTTAAAAAATGAAAAAAATATAGTGACAAGTTTTCCCACACTTTCAACAATTAACAAATCTTGAAATTGTTAAGATTCATTCACAGTTGATTCATTCATTGTATGTTATAAGAAAATATCAAAGTAAGTTTGTTTTCTATCTTGTGGCAACAGTTGTTAGCCAGTTCAGTTGTTGTTATCTTGCCTGTCTATACCGGCAGCATGAAGCTTAAATATTAAAGTAATCTTCTTATATTTTAAGACTGCTGAAGTTATTTTCTATTCAATTATGATCACTTAAATACTTTATTAGGTTATGGGAACAATATCGCTTCCCCTCGCACATCGTTTTAAGTTTATTTAGCAAGCTCATGTTCAAATTGCATTAAGCCTTATTGCACAAGCCTAACCACGTTGTTGAAAATGGATTTAGCAAAAGTTCAGATCAAACTTTTAGCTGGTGAAAGCGATTGGCAGGTATGGAAATATAGAATAAAATTTATTTTAAACTGTCATACTGGTGCATTAGAAGTAGTTCAAGGAACTTTAGTTAAGCCTGATGATCTCGATACGGATGCTTCAGTTGCAGATCGTACGAAGTATGACAAAGATCTCAAAGATTATCAGAAAGCCAATACAAGTGCTATGGTTGTCTTAACTAATTCTATGACAGAAGATACTCTTCAAAAGGTAATGCGTTTTGAAACAGCTCGTGAAATATGGATAGAATTACAAAAATTATATGAAGCATCTTCAGAAAATCAACTGTATAATATTTGCATGCAATTTTTCCAATTCAAGTGGAATGAGAATGAAAATATAGCAGCTCATCTCTCTAAATTAAAAAAATTATGGAACGAGTTAAACTCAGGGTTACAGAACAAGGATGAGCCCACATTACCTGAATTGCTGCTAAATAGCAAAATCCTAGATATTCTACCAAAAGAATTTAATTCATTCAAATCTAGTTGGTTGCTGCTAGGTGAAGACAAAAGAACAGTTGATGAGTTGACAACTCAGTTATGTTCATATGAAAGGGAATTTAACAATCATGAAAAAGATACATCTGAACAAGAAGCTCTTTTAGGAAAAGACAAGAAAAGTAAAGGTCCTTTTTCCAACAGAAAGACAAGCCAGTGCAAATATTGTCACAAGAAAGGTCATTGGGTTAAATCCTGCCCCAAATGGTTTGCAGATGGTAAGCCACCTAAGCCTGATTCAAGAAATTCTGGGACTTCCTGCACAGCCACTACCATAGGTCTAATATCTGTTGAAGAAGAGGTATTTGCTTCAGAAATCCATTCAGATAGCTGGTACATTGACAATGGTGCCTCCAAACATATAACCATGGATGACAAGAACTTTATTGATTTTGAAAAATTCGAGTCACCTCATGGTATTACAACAGCAAATGGAAAAGTTCTTCCAGCTCTTGGTAAAGGTACACTTCAGATTGTCACTATCGTCAACAATAAGAAGCAATTCAAAGAACTGAAAGATGTATGGTATGTCCCTCAAATAAGTAAAAACCTATTTTCTGTATTAGCCACTCATGATAGATATGTTAACAGTCTTTTTGAATCTACTGCAACAGAGTGTTGGCTGAAGATAAATAACATTTGTGTTCTACATGGCACTAGAAATAAAGGAAGAGGACTCTTCAAAGCTGATATGAAAGTCATTACTCCAAGAAAATCTATTGAAGTAAATTTAGCCACATCAGATAATTCAATGCTTCAACTCTACCATGAGCGTTTTGTTCATCAAGATAAACGTCATGTGAAATCTCTGTTAAATTCTGAAGTGAACATCAAGGTTAATGTTCAAGATGAATTATGTGAGGCATGCATATACGGGAAAGCTCATAGATTAAACTTTGGATCAAGAAATAATTGTTCTTCAGCAGGAGAATTAATTTCTGTAGATGTATGTGGTCCCTTCGACAAATCTTTTAGGGGTCTTCAATATTTTGTTCTTTTCAAGGATCAGTTTACAAAGTTTCGTTGTGTTTTTTTCCTTAAACAGAAATCTGATGTTGCTAATGCACTTGAAGAATATTTAGCTTATACCAAAAATATGGGCCATACTGTAAAAGAATTAATCACCGATAATGGAGGAGAGTTTGATAATACAGAAGTAAAATTAATTCTGAGAAAAAAAGGCATTATTCCAAGACTCACAGCACCATATACTCCAGAGCAAAATGGTGGAAGTGAAAGAGAAAACAGAACTCTTGTGGAAATGGCCAGAACATTAAAATATTCTAATCCTGATGTAGAATTTCCTCCAGCATTATGGGCTGAACTTATCAATACTTCAGCATATATACTCAATAGAACTGGAAAGTCATCGGTTAAAAGTGTAAGTCCTTATGAATTATGGACAGGTAAGAAACCGAGATTAAAACACTTAAGAATTATTGGATCTGTTTGTTATGCCCACATACCAAGACAAAAAAGAAGAAAAATGGATAATAAAGCTACCAAAGCTTTTCTGATAGGATATGATGGAGATGAAAGGTATCGTCTTTGGGTTCAAGAATCAAACACGGTCATATGTTCAAGAGATGTAAAATTTAATGAAAAGATATTAAATTGTGGAAAAACTGTTTATTTTCCCATCACGGATGAAAATGAAATGGCTTCCAAATCTAAAAATCAGGGAAAGTTAGAAGAAAAACCAGATGAAGAAGAGTTTGAAAATGAATCCGGCGAAGATGACAGTATTAACACTGACTCAAGCAATGAATCTGAAAACAGAGAGCTCAGAGATAGAAAAGATCTAAGTAAACCAAAGCGCTACGAGGACTATATAATGGTAGCTGAAGCTTTTATTGCAGATTTTGAAGAACCTGTTACTTTCGAAGAAGCTATTAGATGTCAACAGAAGAAGAATTGGAAAGAAGCTATGGATTTAGAGATGGCTTCATTAATTGAAAATGAAACATGGACTTTAGAAGAATTACCAAAGAATTCTAAAGCCATTCCATGCAAGTGGGTCTACAAGATTAAGAAAAATCCTGATGGTTCAATCGATAAATACAAATCCAGGCTAGTTGCCAAAGGATTCACTCAGCGTTATAAAGTGGATTATGAGCAAACTTACAGCCGTGTGACAAGGATGGGTACTGTTCGCTCAATTCTCAGCATAGCAGCCAATAAAAAAATGAATCTTACTCAGTTTGATGTTTGTTCAGCTTTTTTGTATGGCAAACCTGATGAAGTTATATATATGCAGCAGCCTGAGGGATACAGTAATGGTACTAATCAAGTGTGTAGATTGAAACGCAGTCTGTATGGACTCAAACAAGCTTCTCGCTGTTGGAACAGATACTTTGGAGAATTTTTATCAAAACTTGGATTTAAAATAAGTGAAGGTGATCCATGCTTGTACATAAGAGAAAAAGATGAAAAGAAACTGATTGTTTGTTTGTATGTTGATGATGGTTTAGTAGCAGCAACTGATTTAAAAGAATCTGAAAAATTCATAAATGATTTGAAGTCAAGATTCAAAATCACAACCAAACAGGCAACCTTTTTTCTTGGTCTTGAAATTCATCATTTTGAGGATGGAAGTATCAAAATTAATCAACAAGCTTATGCGAAAAAAGTTCTTCAAAAATTTCATATGGAA